>CM031241.1:474539123-474589123 GCA_018340775.1 Taxus wallichiana var. yunnanensis
GAGATCGCCAATGACCTCCAATCTCCGATGCCTCCTACCTCCTATTTGGCCGCGGTTCAAATTCTGGATGTGATCACAAAGCTCAAAATACCTTCACACCTGACGCCGCACATAAGTGAAAATGCGCTCCAAAATAGAATGCTGTGGAATTTTTTATTTCTTTTTCAGGACTTAATACAATGACACAAATTTTGACGCATAATGAAAAAAGACAAAAAACAAATATCCTAAAATCACTCTATTTAACTTTTTACAATCCTCGACAAGAGGGACATTAACTAAAATTTTAAAAAGTAATAAAAATGAGATTACTTTTTAAAAATGAATCTTTTACATGACTTTATCTCTTTTAACGACAAATGTATTAAATAACTAATGACTCTTCCTCAATATAACATGAGACTTTAGATAATAACTCACAAATAGAAAATAACATGCACAAACACTTTAGACTATCAAAACTATTGTAAACTCAACTTCCTTTATGACTCGAATATGCTCCGATACACATAGAAGCACGCATGACATATATGCATGGAGAAGTTGATCGCATGGAAACACATATCAAGGTGATTTGAATAGGTTTAAAACACGCTATATGCCTCTACTGAGATGAGCTAGTTTTTTTATGAACCGAGCTACCCTTTCCATGACGACTGAGCCACGTATCAGTGAATTAGTGGAAAACTATAAGTCATTGCCAATGAGGAGAATCAAGATGCAAGCATGCGATTTGGATGTGATAGATCAGCAGCCTTTTCCTTTCAAGCAGCCTTTTCACATTGAAGATTTTCAAGAGACTTTTCTACCATTCATTACCAAACACGTCCACCTCTCCATCCACACTTAAATTGATTCTCACAAAGAGAACCCGATACAGATGATTATAGCCATATATGTATACAGTGGATAACAAACAATGAATTCCCATAGGTATGGTAATTTTATACACCCTGCACTATAATTTGACCTCAATGCATTAATGTCGTGGGTGATGCATGAAGGAGATCACTTCTTTCCAGGATTAGATGCATTTATAGTATCCAGATCGGATCAAGAAGGAAAGAACATGATAGTGAGATAATGCTGTGGTGATGAAGCAGGTTTCAATAGTGTATATATCTACCTGCTCCTCACTAGATATTAGACAAGCTTTAGCAGAAGAGTTTGACACTTAATTCTGCTTTTAGCTATATCTTCATACAATATTTTATTCTTGATACAGAAGAGCCTAAGAAAGATACAACTGTCCACTTCTACACAGGATTACGAAAAATAAAATAGATCCTGGTTTTCAATGAATAAGATCTTAACTAACATGAAAGTTACTACAAAAACTAATAGAAAATCTTTACAAATTTGATTTCTTATGAATGTTGTCCACTCAAAATTTCCCGCCTCCGATAAGAGTAAAATTTTCAAAATTTGAGTCAAGAGTTCTTCCTGAAGTGCCTAAGTCGTGAAGTTAAAAAAATTGTGTTTTGGGTCTTTTGTGTGATTTTCGGCTCAACTTTTTTTGTCCCATCCGGCCCCAAAAGACAAAAATGCACTCTGCCCCGATCGCCAAAATCCCCAAGCCGTCCCATTTTCGGCCCGTCGGAAAATTTTGTCCCAAGTGTCCTAAAACTTATTTTAACGCATGTTGCTCCAATTCTGGCACGAATCATCCTTCCCATCTGCAGACTTCTCTGACTCTGGTCCCAAATGTCCCAAAGTTAAAAAGTGCGAGCTTCCCATTTCTACCGATTTACCTAAACCGCGCCTTCTAAATTTTCGTCCCAACTACCCCATTTGAAAAAGTGTGAGTTTCCTACTTTCGCCGAGCCACAGTCGCGTACTTGGAACCTTTTGTCCCGAATGTCCTAAGTCCAAATGGGCCCGCGGTTCCACTTTCCGGGCCAAACACCCGAATCGAGGTACTTCACACATTTTCATCCCATTTGTCCCAAATGCATTTGTGCATCCTCTCCTCGTTTCACCCGAACCAGCCGAAAGCCGCGTGTTTCACGTGATTCAAGCCTCACATGTCCCAAAGCGTACCTGATCATTCGTGTACTTAGTTTTTCCCCGCCGCTCCAAGTATGATATTTTTCAAATTGGTGGTTGGTATTCAATGCACATTAAATTCATTCCGCTCCTCAAACGGCTATATAACCAAGCATACCACCTTCGCATTTTCGCATTGCTTCCTCCGCCATTTTGCTCAAACCCTCGTAATCTAGTTCCCCGCGCAAATATCCCTTCCCTTTCGCAAATTCCTCCAGTAGTCTAGTGTCGCAGCCTCCGAATCTATCAATATGAAGATCAAGTTTCAAAAGGGACAGAGCAAATTTCTCCACTAGAGTCTCATTGTTAGCAATATCGAGACAAATGAAGCTCGCCATCTCGACTTCGCGATTTTCGGTCAAGAATGACAGATGAAACCCTACGCCGATGGCACGATGATTAACGATAGCGTTTAGCTTTCACGAGGATTCCCTATCTCGGTAAAGCAGTGCCGATACTGTATTTCTACATGTGGAGCTCACTTCCTCGACCTCCGCTTACGAGCGAATTGACAAACGTACACCTGGGAGCTCATCGCTGCTGGACGCCGCGCCACTGAGCCGCTCTCGAGGATTCCTGAGATGGACAATGCTATAGTCGCCTCTCGAGATCAAGCACAGCCATGTTCGACCAAGACAAAGTGATAAATATAAAGCTCGAGTGGCGAAGTCTCGTCAAGAACCCTAAGAAAGGTCCTTCTCGTCCACTCAAAACCCTTTTCCTGGGTAGATTTCAATGAAGAACCGCTGACTTCATAATACCGCTGCTCGAGTTATGGGTTTGCCCTCCACCAATGAATTTCATTTCTGGATGTGCCCGCTCATCAGCATGGTGTGCGAGGGAACACAAAGTATCAACTGGGCAGAGATCATCAGTATGAATTTGGCTGAGCAGCTATCCAACGTCCAGCAAACAAAGAAGTTCTACATGACTTCATATTCGATGTATACCCCAAGAGATCCAGCAAGGGTTTGGTTTCTCCTATGTAGATGCACACAAAGATGATCCAGTGTATGCCTACTACCCGCAGTTCACCCTAGAGACCAGCAATTGAATTTCAGAAGGGTCAATGATGCTTTCACCATGCACATGGGTCGATTGCTTCAAGGTGATATCGCAAGAAGGTTTTCGATGATGGCCATGAACCCGATATCGCAAAGATGGAGCCTATTTCATTCAATTCGTGAAATTCTCCTATATCAGATGGCCGGCAAGGAGAGCACCTCTCTCCGCTCCCCATGTTCTCGCAACGGCACAAAATGGCCCCGATTGAAATATGCAGGTGCAACTAGACAAGTTGCATAGAACTTCTGCAGAGACAAGAAGATCTCTCGGCTTGCACTTTCCCATCTCTCCTCGGAAACTATACATGCAAAACACTCTGGATGCTCTTAACATGAAAGAGCCCTGTCCCTATCATCGCTCATTTCTTCAAGCCTAGAACCTGTTTTGACTTGAAGAAGTTCATCAATGTAACCTCAAGATAATATATCATCATAGGCGGATACAGTAAGACTACTGGGCCGACTGTCAGATGATTTCGCCGTAAAAGGCATCAGTGGCAGGAGTTCTCCTGCACTGATACAAGAACTCAGGTCCTCGTACTCAAGTTCCCGAAGGTCTCTAAGATGATAATTCTGAGCTATACTCTTATGAGTATGAAAATGTGATTAAGCACACTCCTCTGGAGGACCTGGATTGGAACAGAAAGAGAGAGATGATCTGGCTGAGATTCTTGCTCCAGCTCCTTGATCAATCTAGGGTCCTGCTTCGGGCAAGAAGATCCAAGAATTCAAGAGGCACTCAGAGAATCTAGCTCTAGGATGATTCAACACCCATAAGAGAGACATCAGTTCCAGAGTCTGGAACACCAGTGAAAACCCCTTCTGCCTCAACAGCTCAGGGACATGTGGAATCTACTCCTTCTCCATCTACCCAGGTATACAAGAAGAAACTCAAAGAGGTAAAGAAGGAGCCTGCAGAGAATGATCCTCCAAGAAAACAGCATGGCTGTTTACCATGGGGCCGAGAGACATCATTGTTCTCAAAGTGAAAGTGAAGAAAGTGAGATGCCAACTCCTCGCAGTGTTCCTCGAAAATCCAAAGCAGAGCAAGGAGGTCCGCAGCACTGAACTTCCAGGTACTACTGATTCTTCTACCGCCATCACCTCCAGTGTTCTACCCACATCTCAACTTGAGTCAACAGCTGCACAGACCTTAAGTGTCATGAGCTCCCTGTCTCTTGGTCCCCTTGCCTCTCCTGCAGATTCTTCTTCCTCTTTTGCTCAGGCGCAACTCTCCGGTTGACAAAAGGAAGAGGAAATCCTCCTCTCAAAGCTTGGGACCGAATTTTGATGCTGTAGCAGCCTTGTTGGGCACCACTCCTTCTCGTGCCAAGAAAGCCAGAACTACTTCCAGGATTGTGTCAGATGCTCAAGGTCAGCAATTCCTGGAGATTGCTAAGCCCACAGTAGACAAATCGGAATCGACTTGCCGACATCCGACTTGAGCTTTCAAGGATCCCTATGGAGAGTCTACTCACTCGAAGGTGAGATTCATAACCTCCGTGAAATACAAGGGTTATTGGAAGGGTAGAGAAAGGGCAAAGCAGCATTTATCGAGCAGCTAGAAGAACAAGCCCAAGTTCTCACGCAGTTTTATCAAGTCACTTTTGTCTAAGGACAAAGTTTTGACCCTACCCCCTTTGATCGCTCTACCACCTCCTCGTAATTCTAAGCCAAGATGAAGTACAAAGTATTAAAGATATGCACAAGTATTCTATCTATGGCAGAGCTTAAGCCATGGGCCACTGATGACATGCTTGTCGCTTGGGCTAAACTTCATCGATGAAGCTTTTTAAGCCACATGGAAAGGTAGATAATTGCAGCAATTACCAGGCTGTCCTCTACTATCGGGTAATGGATAAAGAGCTTAAGCTCGGGAGTAGCCAGATCGTAGACCTTTCGCCTCACGGGCCGCATGTGATGAGAACATCTTATCGCCGAACAAGATTTTGATGATGCTAAGGACAATCTGTCAAAATCTTGGGTCTACAGTACATGGAATGGAAAATCGTGAGTCCTGGAGGAAGTCAGTAGAGAAATGAAGAATAGCGCGAAGGGAGAAGCTTTCAAGACACCGTCTTTGCCGCTTCAAGGATATGCATTGTCATCTTCAGGACGAAAACTCGGCGTTCCCTTTGTCCTCGCAAGAAATCAAAGCTCGGCCAGAGCTTTTGTCAAAGATAATATTTTCAAGGAAGACTCCATCTCTAAGGACAAGATAAAGGAAATTTGCTCTCTTCAGTCTCGCTTAATTTGAAGAAGCAAACAAAGACTATCATACTCACGCTGAGTTTGATAAAGAGATGGAGAAATGTCTCGGGATTTTTGGGACTCATCTGCGCAACCAACATGCCAGTCCTCGTGGTAGTAGATATAGCCGAGTCATTGAAGAAGTTCAGCAAAGCGATTCTCAAGACAAAGTGGGTCCCTCCCAATAAATGCCCATCTGTCTCCTTCTCCTTTCTTTCCTCTTCTTTCCTTTCTTTCGTATTCTTTTTGTAATTAGTTAAGGTATTGCAATTGGCGGTACTTAACTATTCTTTGGTTAAAAGAAACGCTACGAAGAGTAACTCACTTGTAATCTATAGAATGGCCTTTCCACGCCATTTTCAGGAGGAAGAACTTGGATATTTATTTGAAAGTGTAAATAGATCCTGAAAGAAATCAATACAAAAGGGCTTTCCGCTTCTTTCCTATCCGATTCTCGTTGTCTCTGTGTTTTCCTTTAATATTGTGAAGATCGTTTAGTTCCTAACTCGTTTAGTCTCTTTGATCGTGCATCATCCTGTTCGCCTTTTGGCAAGTACAGTGATCTTGTACAACCAAGAAGGAACTTTGTGTCCTTGATTAACAAATCAAGAAGGTTATTTACTAACTTTGTGTCTTTAAATTTAATCCCATTCAGCTAATGCAAATGATCTTGTCTTAAATCCTTTGAAGCTTCAGATACACGAAGAATTATTCTCGCTATCTATAATTCAATGTTGCTAATCTGCTCATCTTCTTATTCCCCTTCCTCGCCTCCGGCATAACCGATGATACTTGTGGAAAACACTTTCATAATATCCAAGTTTGACCATCGTTTCTAGAATAAGGAACTCTCTCCATTAAAGAGGAGGGACTTTTTTGTCCCGACTATTGCTCTTCTAAAAAGTCCTATTCGACGACCAACACGTAACCAAGGGAAGTATAAGAGATGGTTGCCCTTAAAAAAATTCTACAACATCACAGGTGCAAGGTTAAAGACTGCTCTGATACCACATATAGAGCAAGATTCAGGCTATCACAACAAAATAACACAATAATAATTCTCTGATTAATCAATTGATTCGGATTACACATATATAGGAATATGCATTCCTAAAAACAAGGAGGTTGTTCAAAAACACTCCCACAAATCTCTCTCTCAACACCTATATACGTGAGTTATTAAAACTCACCCAAACTAATATTGTTATATGAGTTGTTTATCAAACAACTCACATTAACATTTACATCACCCATATATATTTACCTCTAAGTAAATATTCAATCATAAAAATTAATGGAGCACTAAATAAATATTTCCTAACAAGTATGACCTTCCATTTTGTAAGGTTCCTCAAGGATCTGGTGAATCTAGTTTCACATTTCCCACCTCTCACCAAAATTCATTCAACAACCAATCCTACATGTACTACCCTTATTTTTCCCGTATGCACACAAATGCATAATATTTGTTACAGAACATGCAGATGCAATCGGGGTCTCAAATGTATTTAGTAACCTTTTCCTTGTTGTGAAAATATCTCCATAATCTGGAAGTGACAACTTGTGAGAGTCAGATTTTGTGTGTTGATCATATTTTTCCCAAGGTATTCTCATAAAATTTATGCAAAAGAAAGGTACCTGTATCTCCTTTCATATAAAATAGGTTCCAAAATAGGTTCTCTTACCTAGGTTGAAAGGCACAACCTAAAATAGTTAGGATAAGATCATATGCTTTTAAGGTGCTATCCATCTCTCCAAAAATCCAAGTAATAAAGGGACAATCAGATTTCCTCCCCATCTACAAAATGACATATATTCATGATCTGGATGCCTCTAAGCTCTCCGTTAAATCTATGTTACTTCTTGGCTTAAAAAGGAGAACAAATTTGGGTACCAACACTAGTGGCGCTATTTCCTAGGGACATTGTGATTACAGATTCATTTTCGACCACTAGTAAACATTTCTTGTATGCTCTAAAGTTCCATAAATCTATTTTAAATATTATCCTATGTTCGGTTACTTGTATGAAGTTTCAAGTTCGAGTGCTGTATGTAACTTTTCCAGTATCTACAGGTTTTGCATTGGTATTCACTATTAAATCTTGGTAAAGGAAGGTCAAAACTTCCATCTATGGTTTATAAGTTAGACGTGAGCATATTTTAGTGTATTTTCACAACTAAGGTGGAAATCCTTAGTGGAAAATCCTTATCGATCTAATTCTTAATGAGTACCGGTGTCTTAAAAATCTGTCAAATTTAGATTTATCACTAATATTTGCAAAGTTGGAAGGAAGAAGATCTTTCTTTGCTAGGGATCCTGCTAGGACATTGATTCCAGAGCTAGGAAAAGAAAAATCAAAAGGAAGAAAAGCCTAGAGATCTGTTGGAGATTAGTAGAAAAGAAGAGGGATCTCCATTGATGAAAGTGATCAACCTATCATTGATGACTGCCATTCAAGTGACTCTAAATCAGGTAGCCTCTTTGTGGAACTGAACTCTCCAATTGGAGAGGAGCCTTCATTTGATTTTGAATGGTTTACTTCACAATATGCACCTATCTTTTAAGGCTGATAGAAATTTCCAAGAGACAAGGCCTTTGGGAGATTTCCATTTTGAAAATTATACTCCTATGTTCCAAGGTCCTTCAGCCCCTCATCAATTTTTCACCCTTCCAGGGTCACCTACTCAAAGGAACATGGCCTTAAACCCACCCACACCCCTTTTTTAAAACACCTTTGGACCTATAAATTTTGTGGGGATGGATGGATATCCAAAAGTAGTTCCTCAAGATGTAAGGAAAAAAATGGCAAAGTTCCAAGGAAACAATGCTATTATTGGTGATCAACATCTAAAGCTTTTGATCGATATGATGGAAGATTTTGAGATTGAGCATGAAGATGTATATATCAATATATTTATCCATACCTTGGAAGAGGATGCTAGGGACTGGTATAAAGCATTTCTAGATAACTCTATTGATTCCTAGATTGAGATGAGCAATGCATTCGATTGCAGTATGGTGATAGAACTGACCCTAGGTTTCTTTTGTGAAATTCAAAAACATCAAAAAGAATCCTAATGAGTCAGTACATGATTTCAACACAAGGTTTAATAATACCTTGAGGAGATTTCTTGTTAGGATAAGGCCTTGTGATGAGTCATGTTTGATCAAATATACTAATGCATTTGATAAAAAGGCTGCATATTATTTAAGATACTAAAACCCCACAAATTTGAGGTAGGCCTTCACCATGGATTTGAAAATAGAGAACAATATCAAGGAAATTGGAAAACCTCCAAGAGGAAGGTGTAAAGTTGGTTAACCTAAAAAACCCCAAATAAGCAAAGTTATAGATTTGGAAGAAGTTGTGAAAACTTTGGCAGGGGTCTGTCAAGGAGATCTCCTACAAGCTATCTTGATCCGAAAGGCAATTAGGTAGAGCTCACAAGATCAACACAAGTAGCAAGGCCAAGACAAGTTCACAAATCATCAAAGAACTGATGACAGAGGTAAATGACTGTTGGATTTGGAAATAGGCATCCCCAAGGTAGAGAAAATAGAATGGTGCCTGATCCTTTGGCTGCTAGAGTTGTTGTGGTAGAAGAAACAAATTTCATTGATTGGTGTGACAGATGTTTCATGCCTCATGCTCCTTGTGAAGAAGATCAACAAGAAGAAGAAGAAGCTAATGATAATGATGATGATGTATGTATGATGGGTTGCTCCACTAGCTCACAACAAGGGGTAACTTGAACTAAGGTGATAAGTACCCAAATTGCTGCCACCTTTTGGGATTGCATTCATACTATACCTATTATTTATCTCTCTCATACTTTAGAAGTAGATACCATACAAACTTTTGAATTTACCAATAACAAATTTGAATATTTAAGGGCTTTAATGATAAATAAGTATGATGGAGGAATACCATCCGAGGAAGACATGCAGTTGTGGCTCAAGAGAATGAATATAACACAAGAAGTAAGTTATCAAAGGGGGCGGGGCCTCAAGTGAAGCCAAAAGCTCCTTTACTTTCAAACATCCCTAAAGAGGCTCCTAAGAAAGATGCACTGCCGAAAGCCCTACGAGTTCCAAACAAGAATCATACCCCTCCCCATGCTCAAGTTGTCAAAAATATTGTACCACCTAATGAGTTTGTTGGTTTTCCTTCCAATGTTGCCTTGCCAAAAGACTATCCCATATGATATTCCCAAGTTTTAAGTCCAATCAAAGTATTTGTTCCAATTGTTGAGTTTCTTAGGATTCACGAGCACAAAAGAGAGCATTTGAATACTTGGGGTTGAAAGAAGAAAAGATTTACCTAAGGAAAAACATAAACATTGTGGAGACCCCACCAATCATTGAAGAACTAGAATCACCACCAGCATCGGAAGAGCTAGATGAACCACTGAGTTCTTTTTGGGAACATCCTTGGTGGATTCTCGATGAATGTGGATTCATTCTTCACTACTTTGATCATTAAGGACATCTGCTTTTGCACAACCGCATGTTTGACTCAGGGGCATCATGGAATGTCATGCCTTTAAAAGTCATGAATGAGATAAACATCAAAGTGATAGCAACATATGGGAAGGGCACTACCATGGACTCCAAAGAAGTGCCGGTAGTGGGATACGTGAAGGGTCTAGTGGTGCAGCTTGCACGGCTTACCGAGGTAAAAATTTAAAACTTCATATTGTCATAGTTGATTACCTAGCCAAGTGGGGTATGATGATGTCAAGAAAATGGGTTGTAAGTGTTGGTGGGAGTGTCCAAATGGACATGTCTTATGCTATCATCCCATTGAGTGTAACCTTGTCAAGTTGTACGAAGAAAACAAAATGTTGCACCTTATTGAGGATCCCAACAATGTGTCCTATGAAGTATGCATCCTATGTTGCACCTTATTGTACACAAACGTTGATCCTGACAACTTTGTGGGATTTACTAATGGAAAGTAGAAAAATATTGAGGGATGCAAATGCCTTGAGAAAATAGGCTCTCCCTGGACTCTATTGTTTGATGGATCTTGCTCCAGGTTTAGGAATGGTGCTTTGTGTTGTTTTGCTTTCTCTAGGTCAAGAAATTTTGTTTTTTTCCTTCAAACTCAACTTTGAGTGCACCAAGAACATTGCTGAGTATGAGGTACTATTTTTGGGTATAATAATTTCTTGGAAATATGGTGTCGAAGGACATCATTTTCAATGGAGACTCATAATTAATTGTGAAACAAGTCGAAAGCTATATGCCACAAAGAATCAACGAATGAAACTATATAAGCATGGGGTTTGGGACTTCATTGAGATGTTTGACTCATTCAAATAATGCATCATGATAGGAAGTTCAATGATTTTGCGAGAAAAACTTGAAGTGCCGAGGTCTCGCCACAATTGTACATGTCCCCATATTGTGAATATGAGGTTGAGGTATTGACAAGACCTTCTATCCCGACAACATTAAACATTGGCGGGTTTTTGATGATGAGGATCATATTAGAAGATTTTTACATAAAAAAATAGAGCTTTACGATTAGTGCATTGATTTGGAGCAAATCATTTGTATAACAGAGGAAAGGAAACCTTGTTTGGCAAGGATATCATCCAGGTAAAGAACAATACCATCCTATCAGAGAGGGCTGGTTGTTCTTGAGTCCAATTTTGATAATATTAATCACATTATTAATATATGCATGAAAGCCTCAAGGAATATTGAGGAGCATGATCTTGGTACAAATGAGAAGCCAAGGAAAATCTAGTTAGAATCTCGCAAGGAGGAGAAGCGATTTGCATACATCTAGTTGTTGCAAAAGTATCGGGATTGCATGGCTTGGACCTATTCTGAATTAAAAGCATACAAAGAGGACCTATTTCAACATGAGATTCCCTTGGAATCTAATGCAAATCCATTTAGGTAGAATCAGGGGCCCATTAATCCACTCTTATCCCTTAGATTGCAAGAATAAGCAAGAAGCTAAGAGATGGAGGGATTATCCAGCCCACAAGGTATTCCTCTTGGGTTGCAAACCTAGTGCCAATGAGAAAGAAAAATGGTGACATCAGGCTATGTGTGGATTTTAGGAATCTAAACAGAGCATCAATGAAGGATAATTATCCTTTACCAAATATGGAGAACATGCTGCAGTTAGTGACTAGTTCTGAGTTGCTTTCCACCTTGGATGGTTTCTCTAGTTATAACCAAGTTGTGGTGAAGGAATCAGAAAGGATCAAGATAGCCTTCACTACTCCTTGGGGGACCTATGTCTATGTAAGGATGTTGTTTGGTATGATGAATTTGGAGGAACCTTTCAAAGAGCAATGGATGTTGCTTTTGCTAGTTACATCAATGAGTTTATTGCATGATCTATCAAGATGATGTAACTTTATTTCTAGAAAGAGAAGTGATCACCGTTGCTTGGAGAAGATGCTTATAAGATGTAGAGAATAAGATGTAGAGAATATGTTGATTTCTTGCTCTTTTCTACATGCCAAATAGAGAGGGGAATTAATTTTGATATCTAACTTCGGCGAGAAGATCCGGAGGGTGTCTTTCGCCATTAAAAGGGTCGACTATCATGCTCAATCGGATTTTCCATTTTTTCTCCCAAGCATGCAAGGAGCCAGATTTGATAGATTAGGGGTGGAAATGGTTGGAAAATTCAAGAAAGAGTGATATAAAAAAGGGAGGAGTTGAATGTGGAGATATTTGATGAGATCTACCCCTCTAGCACTTTTTGAAGACTTTTGTAGATTTTATTATGAGAATCACGAAAGAATCATGGAGAGCACCTTGGTGTATTTAAAGTTTTTGTCTTTTGGGGGTGATGGGAGGGGATCTATTGTAAGTATTATAAATGGCACAAATTTTTCGTGCAAAAGGGTTGAAAATTTGGAGGTTGGAGTGTTAGAGGTCAAAGAAAACTCCCAAGAGGAAAATTTGATAAAGCCTGTCATTTTGAGAATCCATCTTAGAAACTAGGTTATCTCTTTTTGTATTAAGTTTTATTGTATCAAGGTGGTTGTAAGTGTAAAACCATTGAAAATATTTGAGACTGTTCTAGAAAATTTCCCCTGCTAATAGACTTAATCAAACTCAAGTTTTTCTGTGTTGTCTTGAGCAAAATGTGTTGGTTTTATTTTTGAATGTATGCAAGTAATTTTTCTTGTTTCTGTTGCAATCTTGTATCAAATTTGGTTCAATCACATAGGCCTCAATCCTTGTGATAGTTTAGTGGCATCTACAATTTCATTTATAAGAAGAGATTTCATTTGGGATTGAAATAAATAATTTAAAATCAATTTTATCTCATATTTGTGATTATTGTCTGTAATCCTTTGGGTGTACCTTAGGTGTGATTTGACTCAAATCTTGATGCTTTGTTGGGTTTTATAACTTGAGCCTTCGTGATAGAATCTCAAAGATTGTGTGAAAGAGTGATAATATTGGCCTCCATTGAAGCACATATTCTAGTTGAAGAAACATTTTAGCTATTCTGTGGAATTCTCTTGGTCTGACCTTCCATTTTATAAGGTTCCTCAAGGATCTGGTGAATCTAGTTTCACTCTGCCCCACCTCTCACCAAAAATTCATTTAACAATAACCAATCCTACCTATACTACCCTGTTTGTCCTATATGCACAAAAATCCATAATATTTGTTACTGAACATGCGATGCAATTAGGGTCTCAAATGTCTTTAGTAACCTTTGCCTTGTTGTGAAAATATCTCCATAATCTGAAGGACAACTCGTGAGAGTCAAATTTGGTGTGTTGATCATATTTTCCCCAAGGTTTTCTATAAAATTTATGCAAAAAAAGGTACCTATATCTCCTTTCATATAAGAGAGGTTACTAAATAGGTTCTCTTACCTAGGTTGAAAGGCACAACCTAAAATAGTTAGGATAAGATCTATCCTTTTAAGGTGCTATCCATCTCTTCAAAATCCAAGTAACAAAGGGGTAGTCAAATTTCCTCCCTAGCTACAAAATGACATATATTCATGATCTCGCTACCTCTAAGGTCTCGTTAAATGTGTATTCTTGCTTGGATTAAAAAGGAGAACAAATTTGCGTACCAACAAAGGGAACCTCTCACATAAAGAGGAAGGACTTGGTGTCCCCCGACTATGGTTTTGATAAAAGTACCATTTACAAACCCAACGGGTTTTGGAAACTCCATTGGGGATTTTGTTTCAAACATATCCATTTTAAAAGAACAACTTCAAGATCATTTTGATCTGGAAAATCTATGATATACATGTGGGAAGAAATATCTTGGGGTCGAAGATCCTCATTTTAAACTTCTAGAGCAACAAAATTTCCCTCTTCTTCCAAAGTAAGAAGGAACAAAGGAACTCGTTCTTCAAGCACAACCCCATTAAGGAATGAAACTCCAAGAATAACATTCCTCTAGAAAAACTTCATCCCTAATATTCTTTCTTTGATACTTTACGGTGTCTCATTTCCCCTTCGAGACAATTCTTTGCACAAATGGTAGCGCCTCTAGCTTGGAGATAATGAATTGGGCCTCTTGCTTTCCTCAACCATTGCATGAGTTACCCAGGAGTAGTAGGAAAGGTTTTCCTAAATTTAGAGGTGATGGGAAGGTAAACCCAGATGAACACATTACAACCTTCAACGTTACATGTGGGATTCTTGGGATTGAGCATGAAGACATTTTATTCGGGCTCTTTGTAGAGACATTGTAGGATAATGTTGCTGATTGGTTCTATCATCTTCCTGATGGGTCAGTTATTGATTGGACCACCTTGAAACTCATTTGAGCAAGGTTTCAAACCTGCTGAAGATGTGCATGCTCTCTTGGCTCACATTTTTCATATCAAGAAGGATCCATATGAGCCCATGAGAGAATTTGTGGCCAAATTCAACAATATCACTCATAAAATTCCACATAACACTCGTCCCATGGATCAAATCCAAAAATTATTCTTTCTCAATGCTTAGTTACCCGAATTGAGCTATGTACTAAGTAGAGATAACCTCGCAACTCGGATGTTGATCAACATTTAGTTATTGAGGTTGAGGATGAATTAATCATGTCAGTAAATCGAAGAGAGAACCCTCCAAGTCTAAAGCATCCTCCTCTTACTCTCCTAGATCCAATTTAGATCAATTAGTGCGAGAACTTGGCAAATGATCTCATTTCCATCAAAAAGAATTAGCTCAACATACTCCTTATCAAGGTATTCCAAGAAGGAATTTTTAGCCTAGGAACCGATTACCTCCTTCTTAGAATAAATTGGATATTGAAGGCCCACCTATAAAGGTTCTAGTCAACGCAACTTGTGAAGTTCAAGAACCTGATGATGAGGATTTTAATGAAGACTTTGAAGACCCAGAAGAAGAGGTTGATGAAGAACTGGAAGAGCTTGGTGGATCTCAAGTTCATTTCCTCACCACTGAAGGTATAGATGATGAAGATGAATATGATGAAAGAGTGGCAGAGATGAATAGTGAGTCATATGTTATTATGACTCGGGAGAAAAAAACAAAAAAGAAAAGGTAATACATCCTACTAAGAAATCAAAGGAGTTTCCTATAACTATTCTAGTGGTTGCTAAAAGAGGAGCCCCTATTCCCACTACCTCCACGCAAAAGGTGAGTAATACTAATCCTTCTCCTTCTACTTCTCTTTCCAAAACTTGTTGTCCTTCAACTCCTAAAAATGATAAATCAAAATTTTCTCCTGTTCCTAGTAGTGATGCACCATCCTCCTCTGGGTATTTTGATATTATTGATCACCTCAAAAAGACCAAAATGCAAATTTCGGAGGAAGAGTTTTACCAAACCCATCCAAAAGCCTTTGCTAAAATGGTAAGCTTTTTCAATTCTAAATCCAAATCCTCATCCAATAATTCTAAAGGTATTTTACCCACTCCCTCTTCTTCACCTCCACCAAGCCTTGTGGCTGCAATCACTTCTCTAATGAGAAAATTGAACCATTCTATGTGACTCTCCTCATAGCTAGCCATAAATATAGTAATTGTGTTATAGACTCAGGAGCATCATACAATGTAATTCATGCAAAATTAGCTCATGCGTTGGGGCTGACTCTAGCATGTGCCTTTGGTTCCTGCTATTCCATGGAGAGTAGAGAAGTGCCTTTGGTTGGAAGGATTAAAGATGCACAAGTAGCTTTCATTGCTTTTCCAGAGAAAAGGGTCTTAGCCACTATTTTGGTAGCTGATATCCCTCCCTCGTATGGTATGTTCTTTGAGTAGGAATTTTAGTAAAAAGGTAGGAGGTGAAATTCGGATGGAATAGTCACATGCCTTGATCTCGTCAATGAAAAAATGAAGAAGCTTTTACTGTAGAAAAAAAAGCTGAGTATATTGTGTAAAAGATTGATGATCCAAAAGCACAAATACTCTATGAATATATAGGGCATGGAAAATATATGATCATGTCGAAGATGAGATAATCTCCTAAGGGTGATTCATGATCCCAATGGCATTTGGACTCTAGAGTTTTATGGAAGTTGTTCTTTAGCTAGTTATGGAGATGGTGTGGTGTTAATCTCTCCATAAGGAAGACTCATCCATTTTCTTTCAAGCTTCACTTTGAAAATACAAATAACATAGCTGAGTATGAGGCTCTCATCCTTGGGTTGAGCATGGAAAAATAAAAAGGAGTAAAGAATATTTGTGCTCGTGGTGATGTAGAGTTGATTTTGAAACAGGTAAGGGATCTTTACCAAGTCAAGAATAGGAGATTGAAACATTATAGAAATATTTTTGGGATTCCATCAAATCCTTGATGCTTTCTCAATTGAATTGTGCCAAGAGAAAAGAATATGAGAGCTAATTCTCGACTGTCTTGGAATATTTGTTTATCCTTCATCCAGATTTCTCTCAAGAGAAATTTACGATTGAAATGATTCATAGGCCTAGTGTACAAGATAATGCAAATAACTAGCAAGCTTTCATGATGATCAACACTTGCTCTCTTTCTTGGAGCTTAAAGATAATTTTGATCAATTGTATTTTGAAGGAAGTGAAACTCTTCGAGAGAATATGTGCCCTCTAATGAAAAAGAAATCAAGGAAAAAATGGATCGGGATGGTTGTATTAAGTTAAAGGGTAACCATATTCCCAAAGTACTAGTGAGCCTAGAAGATCTGTTTGAAAAACAAGATAGGTTCATAAAATCTGAAGCTTCTTAAGGAACTCGAAAATTTGCTTGAGTATGAGAAGGTCAATATTAGAAGCAATGATGAACCCAAGGTGGTGAATATTAGAAAATGTTGCACTCAAGAAGAGAAGTGGAAATCAATAAGCCTATTAAAGAAGTATGTTGATGTTCTTGCCTATTCATATGAAGATCTTAAGGCTTTTCAACCAAAGGAGATGTAGCACTATTCCCTCTAAGACCTAGGATCAAACCTTTCAAGAAAAGCAAAGCGATAATCCTAAGGTTTCGATACTATTTTTTAAGAGATCTAGAAGTTACTAAAAGCCAAGATTATTTTTCCTATACATCATTCAACATGGATTGCCAACATTGTGCTTGTCAGGAAAAATAATGGTGAGATTCACATTTGTGTGGATTTTAGGAATTTTAATCAGGCCTATCTAAAAGACAACTATCCAATCCCCATGATGGATCAATTTTTACAAGTTTTCTTAGGCTTTGAGATGTTGTCTATGCTAGATGGATTCTCTGGATGCAATCAAGTGGAAGTCAGTACCCTAGATCAACATAAGACTACTTTTACTACCCTTAGGGCACCTTTGCCTACAAGAGAATGCCATTTGGCCTTATCAATGCTGGTGCCACTTTCTAGAGAGAAATGGATTTAGATTTTGGAAGCCTAAAGGGAAGGTGTATTGTTGTGTACCTTGATGATTTAACTATTTTTTCCAAAACAAGGCGAGATCATCTTCATCATATGGAAACAATTCTCAAAAAATGCAGAGATCATGAAGTTTCTCTCAATCCTAAGAAGTTTGTATTTTGTGTTATTGAAGGCAAGTTACTAGGGAACATTGTTTCCAAAAAAGTGGATCAAGATAGATCTAAAAGAGTTCAAGAAATCCAGTAGATTCCTCTTCCCACAAGCAAAAAGGGTGTTCACTCTTTCTTTGGCAAGATAAATTTCTTGAGGAGATTCATTCTAGACTTTGCAGAACTGACTATGAGCATTTCTCAAATGATGAAAGAAAAGAAAGCATTTGGTTAGTATTTTAAAGGTAAGGAAGAATTTGAAGATATAAATAAATCCATTGCTAAAACTCCCATCATAGCATGTTCGATTTTAGTAAGGATTTTATTATCTATTGCTATGCTACCGAGAATACCTTAGCTTTGTGTGATAACTTAGGAAAATTTTAAGAATCATGAACTTCCAATTGCCTTCATGAGCTATGTTATGAAAGATCATGAATTAAAATATACTATGATGGAGAAACATGCTTTTGTAGTGGTCAAAGTTGTTAAGTAGTTTCGTTTTTATATCCTTAATTATCACTCTGTTGTGCTTGTACACGATACAACCATCAAGTATATTCTTACAAAATAGGAGTTTTGAACTAACAGAGGGAATTGGGTAGAAAAGGTCCAAGAATATGACCTTGATATCAAACCAACTAAGCTAGTCTAGGGTAAAGGCTTGTGTGAGCTTATTCTTTGAAGGGGCTGGTGAAGAATAGTCCACAAAAGTAGTTGATGTCCCTGTTGTCCTCTTCCTCGCTCAAAAGATGAGTGATATTATGATATTGCACATTTTATTACTTATGGATAATTTCCATCCCATTTGAGTGCTAAGGAAAAGAGAGCTATTAAGGTAAGGTCTATACATTATGTATTATGGGAAAATTCTTTGTTCAAGTGAGACATTGATGGAAGATTCCTTAAATGTGTGGACAAAGAGAAACAAGAGGTTGTTTTCATCTTTTCATGATCAGGCTTGTGGAGGGAAATTCTCTTCTACTGTCATTTCCCATAAGATCCTTCGTGTAGGGTACTATTGGCCTAAATTGTTAAGAGATGCATGAAAATGGGTAGGTAAGTGTGAATCCTATCAGACTTTTGTTGGGAGACCTAAGTTGACTGCTTTACCACTCAAACCAAAAATGATTGATGAAGCTTTTCAACAATGGAAATTAGACTTCATTGGAACTTTGAACCCACCTTCTAGTGTTGGACATACTCACATGCTAACTACTACAAATTACTTCACAAATTGGGTAGAGGCTATTCCATTCAAAAGCACTACTTTTGAGGTGGTGTGTAATTTCATCAAGGAGAACATATTGATAAGGTTTGGGGTACCAAACAAGATTGTGATTGATAATAATTCCAATTTTTCTTCTTCGAGATGATGGATTTCTACTATGGCTATGGATTTCCCTTCTCATTCTTCTCCGATTATTATCCTCAAGGGAATGGAAAAGTAGAATCAATAAATAAGAATTTGGTAACCATCATTCGAAGCTTGTTAATGAATCTCAAAAGGAACTAGCACAAGAACCTCTATGATGCCCTTTTGAATATAGAATTACACCAAAAAAGCACTTAGGATGTCTCCATTTTAGGTGGTGTATGGTGTTGAAGCTCAACTACCATTAATAGTGGAATTACTATCCTTACACTTAATGAAGGCTATTAAGGACTCAAGTTTCATCAATTCCCTAAACAAGAGAATCGTGTACCTTCGTAAGTTGGATCAAGACAGGATGGAGGTTGTTCATAGGATCTCAACTCATCAACTGAAGGTGAAATCTTTGTTTGATAAGAAGGCTAGGCCCATATATTTTCAAGTGGGAGACATTGTTTTGTTGTGGAAAAAAATACATGAACCTCGAGGAAGCCATGGTAAGTTTGAATCTCTTTGGCTTGGTCCTTTCAAAATTAGACACTTTACTAGAGAAAATTATTTCTACTTGGATTATATGGATGGATCCTCTCTCCCACTTCCTTATAGTGGGAAATATTTTAAGTTGTTAAAATCCTAGGTGATTTGGGTAGTCCTTTTATATATACTTGTATGCAGTGTTTTGTTTGTTTTTGTCTTTCCTTTTTGGTTTCTTTCTCTTCAGTGTGTGTTGTCTTTTGTATTGGTTTTACCTTTGACTCTATTTTCCCAATGGATAAGGCACAGTCTACTTTCTAAGAGTTTTTCTATGTTTCTTGATCTTTCCTCGTTCCTAGAAAGAATCCCTAGAAGAGTTGTTGTGTCAACCTCGAGATTCTACTCATTTTTAAGTCAAGCTTTTGAAATTTTTTAGTTGGTGCCTTTGAGATATGTTTGAGCAGAGTGAAAAGTTTGGAGAGAAAGAGAGAGAAAGAGAGAAAATTCGTGCTTTGAAGAAATTGGTGCTCATTGATAGGTGTCTTCATTCCCTTTATTTAATAAACTTCTTGTTTATGTCATATCAAATCGGGGTGTGTCTAAAGCTATATGCAACAAGAGTACTTTAACCGATCTAGTAGTTGAATGTATTATTTTTGTATTTTTATGGGGGTCTCTTTAATGTCTTAAGGAATTCTTGGTAAAACCTTATTTAAATCAAACTATAAAAAATTGGTGAAAGAAAACACACTAAAAGCTTTACTAAAGGAAACACATTGTGTAGAATGGAAACACACTTGCCATTGGAAAATAAAGACACTTTCTTTTGGAAATAAACACCCTCAATTTGGAATGCTTGAAAATGATTGCAAGAAATATAAGAATCTATCTAGATACCTACAAGACGGGAAAAGTACAAAATAAAGTTTAACCTGAAAGAATTAAAACAATAATAATTAACATATCTAAGCTATTTGTTGAAGAAATATAAATACCGAATACACGAATATCTTGGTCCTTGGGGAGTGGGCCCTTTCTCCTCCTCAAATCAGGATTTAACAACTCAGAATTATCTCAAATAAGAATGGATATTTTATTGATAAAACATTTGGTATTACAAACGTACTGGATCTGAGTACTTAGTCTATTTCTCTTCTCTGTTCTATATCTATCTCATATCATATTCTATTTCTTCTATTCTTCTATTCCTTATATCAATCTACTGCAAGCATGTTTTTATATACATTTTACAATCATAGCTATCTCAATGATTTTGATGAAATCGAATCATGCCCAGAATAGATGTTGAGCTGGATTGTAGTTGATCAGATAGCTGTAGGATAACTCTCCCTGGATCTACGTTCAAAATCTTCTCGTCCTTCCTGATTGAAAGGGTCGTAGATGAAAAATCTCTGGATGTGGTTTAAAATAGATAACTCCCATTGGTTCTGGAACTTCAAAGAAGTTATAGAACCATATCAAATTGTTAAGGATCAAAACCATGAGAGCTTTGAAGCTATCCCCGGGGAGTTCTGAACTAAGTTTGAAAATTCCGGTTAAATACGGAGTTCCAAAACTAAGTACGAAAGTTCGGAACTAAATGATGACTGTGATGGAGTTTTGGAACTAGCTTGGAAGTTTTGGAACTAAGATGTGTGAGAACAGATGTTGCTGAAAACATACTGAACGCTTCTTGCTTCATTTCCTCTACTGATTAGACCTGTTTTATTAGGAAACTAAATTCAAGCACACACTTTTCAGGAATTCTAGAGATTTTTAACATTAGAATCACAATCAATCAAAAGACATACAATTACATCCTAACTCATATCAGATCAACTAAAAGTCACACAATGCAATCAAACTTAATAAAAAGGAGAGTAAGATGAGATCATATATTATACATTAATTAGACATATTCTTGCCTCATAATTTCCCCCAAACTTACTTGTTTGTAAGTCCCTTTACAAACTTCATTATTCAAAAGTGGGGTTATAATTTATGCATTCCATTTGATTGCTCAGATCAAATGGCTGAAACTAGATTTTCCAATGTTTAAACTTGTATGTACTGTAACTTGCTCCTTCTTCTATTTTCCTCCGGCACTGTTCAAATTCAATAGGGTCTTGAGGTTCTCTATTCTTCCAAGGAGACATGGGGGTGAGAAGTAGAGGGGGCCTTATGTACATTCCCATCCATATTTTCCCGTAGGTTTCATTGACTTGGGGAATTATTGTGCATAAAGCTTTGCCCTTTCTAAACTCCGTGATCAGATTTTTGGGGAAATTACTTTCCTTCTTCTCAAGGAAACAGTAAGGAGTTCCCTCCTCTTTGAGCATCCTTCATAAATATCTTCAAAATTTTCCTCCTCATAGGAGGTGAAGGCATCAATACATTTTTGCGAGAATGGCAGATAATGTGTCTTGAATTTGTCATGTCAAAGGCATGAGTTCTAAAATGTGAGAGGAAGGAAGAGGGTTTACGATAATGAGCTCTCATACAAAGACCTGTTGAGCTTGGTTTCAATAAAAATTTAGATTCCCTTTCCTTCCATGTAATTTGGTTTTGCAAAACAGAGACAAATGCATTGAGTTGGCTCTCCCCTACATACAAATTGATCATAAATTATGTGGTTTTATCTAGCATAAAATTGTAAAGATAAAATTCACACAGAAGATTTTTATGTTCAGGGTTGGAGAGAGAGTAAGATGTCATGAATTCAGATTCATCTTGTAGTTCATGTGGAAGCCCACATGCAATCCTTGATAGTTGCTAGAGAATGAATTTCTCTTCTAAAAACACACTATATGCAGGAGAGGGCCTCCTAAAGGAAAGTAATTTCTCACTCATAATACAAACCATATGAATTTTTGCAAGGCATTTATATTTATTTCCTTCCTCTTTATAAAATTTTTCTTCCCATTCCTTTCTTTCCTTCATTTCTTCCTCCATATTGGTCTTTAATTCTTCATTTGATGTTTTGGTTTCTCTAAGTTCCCTACAAGTGTCATTCCATAGCTGTTTCAGTGGAAAATAAGTCAAATTAGTTTGTGCAAAGACTTTGGATACAACACTCTATTTTCTGGAAGTCTGAAATTCTTCCTCTTTTTCTATCTACTATTTCTTGGTTGCTGATAATTCCTCAATCCTAGCTGCAATTTGGGTTGTCATCTCTCTAATGAGAATTTCCCTTTGTTCCAATTTGAGCTTGAGGAAATCCAATTCCTCATATTTTTCTTATAATGAGCTCTGCTCTAGATAAGAACAAAACCTATTTAATTTGTTGTCTTTCTTCTTCCTCTTAAATTATTTGAGGAGTTGGGAATTCTTCCTCTATCAAAGGAATTTTCCTTTTCTTATCCTACAGCTCACCAATTCCTGAAAATATTTCTCTTCAAATATCTCCTCTCCTCTATCCATTTCAACTTGACTTGGCTTAGGAGGAGTCATGGCCATGCTGCCCAAAATGTTAGCAGCTTCTTCTTCCATCCTTTCCTGCTCACTCCTTCCTTCTGGGGTTTCCTTTGACCTCTTATGAATTTTTCTTCTCTAGGGAAGTTCATCATGCCCAATAGTGGATTTCCTTCTAGAGATTCTTCTTACTATTCTTTCTTGCTCTTGTATGGGTGAGCTATCACCATTAGAGATAGATATTGGCTCCCTTGAAGCTGCTACAGAAGAAGGAATTTACTTTACAGGTATAGAAGGCTCTGTTGTTTTGATTTTTCTCACCGACCTTCTTCTCTTTGGTGTATTTTCTCTTTCCAATTCCCTATGTCTTTTTACAAGGGCATCAATTTCTAGATTAGTTTAAGGAGAGAATGGGGCTGGAATTGTTCTTCTGATAATATTAGGGTTTTTCTTGAACTTGCCAAGAAACTTGTCCCAAATTTCTTCTCCATTCTTCTTTGACAGGAAAAATGGTGCTGGCATATTAAATGAATTAGACCATGATGCCTAATTATCCCAACACCCCAAGAATACCTCTAGCCATGGTCTAGATAGAATAAAAAAGAAACCTTGGAAGATTTATTATGTACTCAGGTTTGGTGGCTCCATACTTCAGATATATGAGCATTTTTAGGACTTCTTTTCCCATAGACCCAAATTGACCATCACAGGTTAAATATTTTACTATCCAAAATGCTACCCTATCAAAGGGTTTGGGAAAACTGGCCCTTCTGACCCCTTTTATGATTTTCTTTGTATTATAGATGTACTAGGGTTCAGTTTCTCCTTCTTGTAGTAAGAATTCAACTAGTTCTTTCAAAGTCCCCTTGGTAGGTTGTGGAACATGCACAATTGGCACTCTAGACACATTACTTACAGTATTTATAGAAAAAGGAATAAAGACATTTCTCACCTTTGTTCTAGATTGTTCTAGGTTTATGATAAATTCTCTTACCAATTTGTCATTATGCCTTGAAAATTTCTTCAGGAATTCAAGCCATCCTGCATGCTCAAAGATGGATGCCACTTCTTTGTCTATGAGTAGCTAGGAATCATCCTCTAGTTCAGATTTCTTCTTAATCCCCATATCGGCTTGAGTTCTGTCTCTTTTGATTTTGTGTGAATTGGTTGTAGGCCCTTTTTCATAAAAGGCGGAACTAATGACTTTGGCTATGGAACATCTACTCTTAGATGCGGAACCTCGGTTCTTAGCTACAAAAAATTTTGAGTTCTCTATTCTTTACTGCGGAATACAACCTTAATTAGATGCTCCTTCCTCAAAATATATCTACAACTTATTTCACTTGAGATTGCAATAATTATTACTAATGATAACCATGCCACCACTTACTCCATCTAAATCATCTTCATGATTACGGACTTGTAATCATAATGTATAAATAGATGAATCATCATACCTACTTTTAAATTAAGTCACATCACACATGCAAACATTTAATCAACCCTAAATAAGTTAAAATACATAATTACCATCCTTGATGATGTAATCCTTTTGCTATGATGACTCATCATTCCTACAAGTGGAACAAAACATGATTAGATAAGATTACTGCAATTCAAAAGAATTCCTTTATTTGAACTAGCAAAAAAGAGGTCAACCGCCATTTTCTGGTTTTCAATTGACCTTTGAGAGAATTTTTTTTGGGAAGAAAATGCCATTTGCTGGTTTTCATCTTCTTCCCTTTATTTTGGATCTATCATTTGGTTATTTGATCATTTTGGAAGAACTAGGTTCTTCCATATGATCAAATTCTTTGTCTACTTCAATCTTCCTTGAGAATTCATCCTTAGTGGGAGGATTCCTATATAGTTTCAACCTATGTCCATTCACCAAGAGTGTTCTGCACTGCCATCAATGGGATGTAATTGAATAGAAACATTGTCAATTATCTACTCAATCTGATAAGGTCCCAACTATCTCGGTTCTCAATTTTCCCTTGAATTGTTGGTACTTAGAATTGAATAGTAATGCCCAATATCCTACTTTAATTTCCTTTTCTTGATATGTGTTTCATGCCATTGTTTCCTTTTCTTGAATTATCTCTATTTTTTGAAGTGCTTCCAACCTTAATTCATCCAACTCATTGAGTTGAAGGATTATTTATTTTTGAGCTACATTCAACTCAATTACCACCTTCACTACTGTCCTTAATGTCTGAAGTTCAAACTCTATAGGAAACAAAGGGATTTTACCATATACTAATTTATATGGTGAAAACCTGTTGTAGTTTTCCAAGTTATATTGTAAGCCCAAACAGCTTCTTGTAGTCTCTTTACCCAATCTTTTCTCCCAAACTTAAATCTGTTTTAGTAAGGATGTTCTCCAATTCTCTGTTTGTTACTTTAGCTTGTCCATTTGACTGTGGGTGGTAAGGAGATGACTTCCTATGATTGATTTGGTAATACCTTGTGAAAGCTTGGATCATATTAGACATGAATTGTGGTCCTTGATCTGAAACTATGCTCCTTGGTGCTCTAAACTTTATCATAATTCTGTTCCAAAGGAAATCAACAACTGCTTCTTCAATGGCATTTGTCAATCCATACACTTCTTCCCATTTTGTCACATAGTCGCACATAAAAAGAGTATATTCCTTCCTTGTAAAGGAGGATTAAAGGGACCAAAAAAATCCAATCCCCATCTCTCAAATGGTTCAACCACAAATTAAGGCTAAAGAGGCATTTCATTGGTGAAAGTTGGTTATCCCATCATTTGACAAAGATCACACCTCTTGATATATATTTTGACATCCTTATACGAGAGATGGCCAATAATAACCAAAGTGCAAGTATCTTATGAGTTGTTCTTTTCACTGAATAGTGTCCTCCACTTGGTTCATCATGACATGCTCTGAGGATGTCAAAGATTTCATCCTCTCTTACACACCTGCACAAGACAAAATCAAGACCACACTTAAATAGCATTCCATTTAACCATTTGAATTGTGCACTAGTTTTAATTAACTCATTTATTTATATCTTAGTGAAAGAAGGAGGAAACTTCCTTGTTGTAAGATAATTTACCATATCAACACACCATAGTGTGCTTGCTAGATTACAAACAGTTGTTCATCTAGAAATTTATCCTTGACTGGATGTTGATCCCCTGTGGTGGTTAGTCTTGACAAAAATCAGCTACCACATTAGATTTACCTGGATTTTCCACAATGGTAGTATAAAATTCTTGAAAAAGTAACAACCATCTAATTATTCTTCCACCAACCATTGGTTTGTTCATTAAATACTTAATTACTAATGATTTGTGTGTATAAATATCTTGTACCCTGTAATTTAATGTCTGAATTTATTGATTGCATAAATCACAACAAGAAATTCTTTTTCAGTGGTGGTGTAATTCTTTTCAGTGGGAGTAAGATTCTTGCTAAGATAATAAATGGCATACATCTTTCCTTCCTCATCTTTTTGTCCCAATACTACACCAATGGAATAATTTGAGGCATCTATTTGGATATGAAATGGATTTTCCCAATTAGGACCTCTCAATATTGGGGCACTGATTAATTTCTCTTTAATTTATTCAAAATCATGCTGACACTTTTCATCCCAAAGAAAATCACAGTCCTTAGTTAGCAAATTAAACATGGGGTAGAAATTTTACTGAAATCTTTTATAAAGCACCTGTAGTACCCAACATTCCCTAGAAATGATTTGGTATCTATGGGGTTGTGAGGAATAGGTAAATCTGAAATGATTCTAATTTTGTTTTAATCTACCTAAATTCCTTTCTTTGAAATATGGTGTCCTAATACAATCCCCTCATCCACCATCATCAAATATTTTTCATCACTAAGAGACAGGTTATGTTGTTCACATCTTGTTAACACTCTATCTAGATTTCTCAAAGCATCTTCAAATGTATCTCTATGTATAGTGAAGTCATCCATATATACTTCAGCACAATCATTTGTTAGATCAACATAGATTGCAAGTACAACTCTCTCGGAAGGTTGTAGAGCATTGCATAAAATAAATGGTAACACCATTTAGGAAAAGTTCTCCATGGACATGTAAATGTAGTTTTGTCCCGATCTTCGAGTAAACTCTGATCTCTGATTGTACCCACTAAATCCATCCAAGAAAGAAAAGTACTATTTACCCGAAAGGTTATATAGGACTTGATCTATGAATGGTAAGGTAAAATAATCTCTCATTGTGGCTTTGTTCATATTCCCTATAGTCAACACATATTATCCATTTCCATTCTTTTTGGGAATAATTACAAGAGGAGATACCCTCTGGCTATTTGAGATAGGGTAGATGAAACCTACTTGTAATAGTTTTTCAATTTATTGTTTGACTATATCCCTTAAAGCTGGGTTAATCCTTCTTTGAGGTGCTAACTGGTTTAATGTTTTCAGTATAGATTTTATGAGTGCAGATACTTGGATGAATCCCCTTCATGTCTTTGTAATCCCAAGAAAAATCTTTAGTATGATTTTTTAGAACATCAAACAATTTAGCTTCTTCATCATCCTTCAACCAACTATTAATGTTTAAAGTTTTACCTGTTGAATTTCAACATGCTTGGTTCCAATATGTGATGAACTGATTTGCGGAAGGGTTTCATTAAAGTATTTAATGGACATACATGTGGTAACAACATATGGTATGTAGCAACATCTCCAAAAGTTCCTTGAGACAAAATACTGGAAAAATGATAGTAATGAGAATTATGATACTTATCTCTTTG
The DNA here is from genome assembly GCA_018340775.1 of Taxus wallichiana var. yunnanensis. Lineage (NCBI taxonomy): Eukaryota > Viridiplantae > Streptophyta > Pinopsida > Cupressales > Taxaceae > Taxus > Taxus wallichiana. Next base: position 474,566,473 of record CM031241.1, read on the forward strand.
CAGGACAAATTCTTCATCACTGCTACTTTCCAAAAATTCTTCACCACTTCCTGATGTACTTGAAACTGAAGCTACTGATTCATCCTCTCCCCATGAGAAATCTTGTTCCTCTAGAGTGAAATCATTTTCAATCAAAGAGAACTATTGTTGTCATGGTTTCGAACTAAATGTGGTGGTTCTAGAACTATAGCCGCATGTTCCGAACCGAGTTCGCAAGTTCGGAACTAGGTTCGTGGGTTCGAGAACTAAGTTCGCAGCTCTAGAACTATTTCGATAAGCAGTTCTCATCTAATGGTGGATTAATCATTTCTTCTACTTCTCTTACGTGATCCTGCAATGCGATCATAGCCAAAGAAAAAAATTGCTTATCGGTTTCAAAAGAATCAACCTAAAATTGTTTGTGATTGTTAGAAAAGGTCGTGCGGTAGGATATAAGGAAATTTGTTTAGACTTCTTACCATTTGAGATTGTCATATCACACGACCTGCAATCTATCAAAGCAACAACTATAGCTAACCATGCTCTACCCAAAATAGTGGGATAACCCAATGTTTTACCTTTTGGCTGTAGTATAAGGAAGTTAAACGAATATTCCCATGAATCCACCATAACCGCCACGTCTTCAATAATTCCTTTTGGTTTTGCTACAGATTGGTTTGTCATCTACAATATGGTATTAGTAGGTTGTATACCCATTAATGGTAATGTTTTCAGAGTATCCACTGTCATTACATTGATAACAACTCCCAAATCTACCAAAACATTATGTACATCCTTATTTCTTATAGAGATAGAAATAACAGGACTTCCAGGATCTTCGTATTTGGGAAGTAAAAGTTTTCCTACTAATAAATCAACAAGTTTCCCATCTACTTTGATAGTCTTGGGGTATTGTTTCTTCCTTCCAAGCTTTTTCATACATAACATTTTGATTAATTTGTTCAATTATAGAATGTCTTTAATTACTTGTAACAATGGTATTTCAATATTCAATTTCCTTAGTTCCTGTACCAACTTAGACTTCTTGATTTCTATGGCTTCTTTGAATCTTTTGGGAAATGGAGTCTCAGTAGTGTTGCTATCTGATCCTTTTATTTTCTTTCTATATCCTCTTTTGGAACAACAATACTAGGGATTTCATTTTCTTCTGTCATTTCAGTGATTATAAGGGGTGGACAGTTAATGATTTTTCTAGATCTAGTTTGAATATCTTTACAATCCATAGCATGCAAATCAACTGATTTTTCTAGTTTTTTTCCATAAACAAGAGTTGTTTGTTTGTTTCTTGGATTTGCTATTGGTTTGCAAGTATTTGTGTTTGGAATACATTCTTATTTTTTGAATTTTTGCAGAGATCCTATGATGGCACATTGATTATGATTTGGATATGTTCTTCCTTGAGAATAATTACTAGGGTTCCATCTAGGCGGTGACCAAGCATAAAGATTTCCTTGACCATCCCATGGTTGTTGATATCCCCTGAGCATAAAAGCTTGATTTTCCCAATCTTGAGGGTTCCAAGTTGGTTGAGGTACCCAAGGTGGTTGTCCCAATTTTTGGTACTACCTGAGCTATCCATGGCATCGTCCAGGGATTAGGAGCTGATCTTAGCATAAACTACCCTTATTAGGTTATCTCTAAACAAAATTCAATTCTTCTATTGTAGATGAGGCACTTGGTTTGGTTAAACCGATTCTTAATAATGGGAAGTAAGGAACAAACATTAGTATCATGTTCTTTAGATTCACATATAAGACACATTTCTATTTTGCCAAAGGACACTCTCTAAGTGCATGCTTCTTCCTACATCTAGGAAAATACATAGCCAATGGTTCAATTTTAATTTTCTTTAGCTTGTAATCCATCCATAATAGAGGTTAATTACACTAAAATGTCTGTTTTAAAGTTTTCTAACTCATTCATTAGTTTGTTCATATCTAGATTCAGAATTTTCACTAATTTTCATTTTCTAGGTCCACCTCTCATTCTGGAATAGCTTCTACAAATCTCTTTAATTCCATTCATTCTTATCTGATCAATGTCTCCACCTCCTATCAAGTTAAGGGATTCTCTAGATTCGTCATCCAAGCCTTTAAGAAAAATGGTTTTACTTAACTCCTCTGTAAGCACAAATCCACATATTTTGCTAACAAAGAGGAATTTGTCTAAATAGTCTTCTATGTTTTCATCATCCTCCTACTTGATTTTGAAGAATTCTTCCTTCCTATTTCTCCCTCTATAATAATCCTAGTATTTATCTAGGAAGGTAGTCTCCATTTTTTCCCAAGTGCTAATAGAGTTGGATGGTAATGCCATGAACCACCTCATTGCTACATCCTTCAAAGTGGATGGAAACAACTTGATTTTTTGATTATCTGTCTTATAATCATAGGTCTAACATAGTACCTTGAACTCAAACAAAATTGGTTAGGATCTTCAGATGACATCCCTCTAAAGGTGGGTAAATGTGCAGGTGAGATATTTTTCATTTATTTATCATCATCTCCCAATTGGATTGGATAGGTGAAAGTCCTATTAGGTTCTCTCTCACTTCTCGTTCCATTTTAAAAATATTTTCTGAATTTTCCTCCTAAACAATGTGGTAAGCGGTATGCCTTGGGAAGGTTAAAAATAAGGAGTAGGAGGTTGACTACTCAATTGAGAATCAAAACTCACCCTAAATGGATCTTGAGTAATAGTCTTTTCCTAAAATTTCCACTCCCTTCAGGTGACTCGATCTAAGAATTCCAAACATGACAATTCTATTTCTTGTCTAATAGGAGATGATGGTGCTTCCAATTCTTGATCAATTTCCTTACTTTGACTTGAGGATGTTATTAATTCTTGTGAATATGTTTTTGGGAGGAATCTATCCTATGAGCCTCTTGGTATACTCATATATTTTGTCATATAGTAGGGAAGATCCTTCAACTACTAGATGTATAATTTGTTGCTCTTGCTAACACTCAATTATAAAGTTCCAACTAGTGATCCTCGGAAATGGCACCAAAATTGATGGGTGTCATCATTCCCTTCATTTAATCAACTTCTTGTTTATGTTATATCAAACCACGGGTGTGGCTAAAGCTATATGCAACAAGAGTACTTTAACCGATCTAGTAGTTGATTGTAGTTATTTTTGTATTTTTGTCTTTTAATGTCTTAAGGACTTCTTGGTAAAACCTTATTTAAATCAAACTATAAAATTTTTCCAAAGTAAACACACTTTGAAAGATTTGTTGAAAGGAAACACACTGCATAGAATGGAAACACACTTGTTGTTGGAAAATAAACACAATTTCTTTCGAAATAAACACTCTCAATTTGGAATGATTGAAAATGATTGCAAGAAATATAAGAATCTATCTAAACACCCTAAGAACAAGTACACAACAGAGTTTAACTAAAATAATTAAAAAAATACAAAATTAATAGATATAAGCTATTTGTTGAAGAAATATAAATACCAAATACATGACTATCCTAGTCCTTGTGGGAGTGGGCCCTTGCTCCTCCTCGAATCAATATTTAATAACTTAGAATTCTCTCAAATAAGAATTGCTATTTTATTGATATAACATTCGGTATTACAAACGTACTAGATCTAAGTACTTAGTCTATTTCTCTTCTCTATTCTATCTCTATCTCATATCACATTTTGTTTCTTCTATTCTTCTATTCCTTATATCTATCTACTGCAGGCATGCTACTTTTATATACATTTTACAATCACAACTATCTCAATGATTTTGATGAAATCGAATCATGCTCAAAATAGATCTTTGAGCTAGATTATGGCTGATCAGATAGTTGTAGGATAACTCTTCCTAAATCTGCATTTAGAAATCTTCTTGTCCTTCATGATTGAAAGGGATGTAGATGAAAAATCTTTGGATGTGGTTTAAAATAGATAATTCCCATCGGTTTCGGAACTTTAGAGAAGTTCTAGAACCATAGGAAATTGTTAAGATCAAAACCGTGAGAGTTATGGAGCTATCCCTAAGAGTTCCAGAACTAAGTTGGAAAATTCTAGAACTAAATAATTGAGTTCCATAACTAAATATTGGAGTTCCAGAACTAAGTCTAAAAGTTTTAGAACTAAATGATGACTATGTGATGGATTTCCAAAACTAGCCGTGAAGTTCCGAACTAAGCTGTGTGGGAAAATATGTTGCTAAACACATATTGAACGCTTCCTAATTCATTTCCTCGACTGATTAGACCTGCTTTATTACAAAACTAAATTCAAACACACACTTGTCTGGAATTCTAGAGATTTTTAACATTAGAATCAAAATCAATCAAAAGACAGACAATTACATCCTAACTCATATTAGATAAACTAAAAGTCACACAATGCAATCAAACTTATAAAAATGAGAGTAAGATGAGATCATATATTATACATAAATCGGACATATTCTTACCTCATCACTCATTTGCAATCTCTCCTTGTTGAAATCTTGTAGTCCGCATGGTTTGATGATTTCTGTCTTCTTGTCTAGATGCTTGAATTTTTTTCCTTTATTCAAATGAAATTGTCAAATCCTTTCTCTATTACCATGGATCGTATTGAGCCTGGTGTTGTTTATAGTTCTCCTTTCCACTAGAAGCAATGTGTTATTCAGGCATAAATGGTGGAGTTTTCCCTCTCTATATTTTTCCTCGTCGTAAGTGACGGGTGTATCTTCCTTGTCAATTTTTGGACCAAGCACCCATGAGTACATGGACATCTTTGATTGGATGCAGGAAGGTGGGTTGTTTAGTCACTTTTGGATTTTTTTTTTTCAAATCGGCTAAGTATAAGTGGATCGGCGACACACCACATTTATTTTTGGTTCACTTTTTGGCACAAAAAATCGCAGAGACTCCAAACGAGTGCTAGCCCTCCACATGTCTAGAGTCTGAAAAGAAAAAGCTAACCAATAAATCGGCTAAGTGTAAGGTGTCGGAAGAAGCCTCCACGCATCCCAACGGCATACCTCTAAAGGCCATGTTCAAAGAAGGATCTTAATTTTACGTAGACTCACCATGTGCCTCATCGATGTAACTTCAAAAGTGCTACCCAAAGAGAGACCCTGAACTAGCGCCTAGCCCTCCACATGTCTAGGGTCTGATAGCAATCAAATGGGTAACAACCTCGAATCGACTAAGTATAAAAGAACCGGTGGGATTATCCATGTCTCTCATCATCACACCTTTAAGGGTCAACACCAAAGGTGATCGCCAATCCAGCACTAGCTTTCCACGTGTCCCAGGTCCTAAAAGGAGACAGATCCAGTGTAGAATCGGCTAAGTATAGAAGGGTTTGTGGAATCCTCCATGTGTTAGTGTGACGCAACTTCAAAAGAAAAATACGGAGGTGGAGGTAGGTCCAAAATGTCCACCGAGTCTCCACGTGTCAGGGTCGGGTCTATGACCTAGCCAAACAAAAGGGACTTCTCCAAAAAAAAGAAACAAGGTGAGGAAAAAGAAGGAGCCATGTGTCTCTTGGGCACTCTTTCAAGAGGCAAATAAAAGTTAGTCTCAAATGAGTGGAATCCTCCATGTGTCCCGGTTCGGACAATATTATTTCTCCAAAACGAAGGAAAAAAGTCAAATGTTGAGCCCGCATTAATAGTCAAAGTGGGAAGGCATTCCGGTAGAGGACTTTGAGGTTTTTATCCTTGTTTCCATAAAAGGCGTAAAGTAAAAAAGTGAACCATGCCCCTACTCATGCCAAGGGAAAAAGTCAAATATCAAGCCCACATGAAGAGTCAAAGCGGGGAGGTGGATTGTCAGAGCCTTTTGAGATTTTGAGCCTTGTTTCCAAGAGGGAAAAGTCAAATGTTGAGCCCAAATCAAAAGTCAAAGCGAGAGAGGTGGGTCGGTGGAGAACTTTGAGGTTTTGAGCCTCGTTTCTAAAAGAAGTAAAATTATAAAGTGATTTGTGACTTTGTTACCACTTAGGTAATGCCACATGTCAGAATCAAATGCAAAATGTGAAGTTACGGGTTGTGGGGAAATTTTGCACATTTTCTCTTTTACATCTTTTGTGCTAAAGGTGCAATTTCAATTTCGGGCCCGCGGATCCATTTTTGCATTTTCACCATTTTTGTATGGGTTCGATTCAAATATTCAAATGAGTATAAATTTTTCTCCAGTGCTCAAAATTTGACAAATTTTATACTGTTAGAAAGATCTTAGTCTCCTCTAAACCATGAAAGCATAAAATATTGTTTTCGTAGTGTTTGGTGGTTAGAAATCTAGAAAACGTCTTTCAAGCCATTAATACAATATCTGATTACTTCAACTACCCATGATATGATCCGATCTTCCATACTTCTTTCTCCAACATGCCAAATAGACATGGAGAACCAGCTGGATATCTTGATTTGGGAGAAAACCTAGAAAACATCTTTCATGCCATTAATATGTGATTGGACTACTTCAACTAGATCAAATTTGGTCTGATCTCTCATCCTTCCTTCAGCATGCCAAAGACATGTAGAACCATATTTGAAAGATTGTAGGTGGATTTTTAGGGGCATTTATAGTTGGTGGTTGGGTTCCAAATCAGAGTTTCTTTCTTCTCTTCTTCTCCTCTTTTGGCTAAATCTATAAATGTAAGAGCTTGGCTCATTACAAAGGGTTGGACTCTAATACTTTTGAAGTGTAACTATAGTCAAAAGTAAATCAATATAGAAGGATTTTACCCCTTTCTCTATCTTCCTCCATTGTCCCTTCTTTATCATCCTAAATTTGTGGATCATTTACTTTCTATGATAATAAACTTTGTTTTCTTATTGATATGATTTACGGAACTTTGTGTCTGCATTAATGATATCTTATCTTTGTGAATGTGAATGATTATATTATGTATCACTCTTTCTCAAAGACGTATAGGGTTATACTCTACTATCTATATTTTGAAAGTGTTGTTATATTCGCTCATTCCTTTCTTAAGTTATTTCATTCATTTGTACTGATAATCTTTTGGTATAAAATCATTTCAAGATGTCAGAGGTCGAGCCTTAAGATGAAAACTATACATTTGACTATAAGCTTTGCTACTTGTTTTCAATAAGGGAACTTCTCCCATAAAGAGGAGGGACTTGATGTCCCCTGAATGTGGTTTTGATAAAATACCATTTTAAAACACAACAATGTGGGATGGAGAAGAAATCATATGGCATCCTACATGGAGCCACATCATCTCCATCTTCTCATTTTCTATTTATTGGAATTTTTGGGAAGTATTGGGAATTACTTTCTTGGTTTTGGATGTTTTCATTTTGGGGATGCTTGGTTGTTGGAATTGAAAGATGCTTAGAGTTTCTTGAGTTTGAAAGATTTTGGGAATTTCTAAAAAGTGGATCTTTACCATGGAAAGGTAGGGTCTTGCACCTTCTTGTTTTCTTATATGTTATGTGTTGTATGGATGTGTTTTCTTTCTTGAAGTGTTGGGTAGTAAATTGACTTTAGGTTGTGTTGAGATAGTGAAATGGGGATGAAATATGTTGGGAGGAATAAGATCTTATTTGTGTGTTTAGGAGGGATTGGGTTTTGGATGCCCCACCTTGTTCTATTTTTTTATTTTTTTGTGCATTATGGAGCCATAAGAGAGAGGGAGGCATAAGAGTGAGGGAGGCATAAGAGACATATATTTGTAGTTGTAGGGAGGCATAAGATATTTTGGGGTTGATTGTGTTTTGGAGGATTTTAAGGTGGGAATCCAAACCCTTGGGAGGCACAAGGGTATCCCCATATTCCTTTCTCTACTTGGCTTATTTTAGAGCCATTGTTTTGGGATGTTGTTGTGCTTAAAAAATGAGTTTTTTTGTGGTTATCTTTCTTGTGTGTTGTTGATTGAAAGTAAGTGTGGAAGCATTGTATAGTTGCCATGTGTTGATCCATCCCTTATTTCCTTATGGTTGGGGACTAGAGGCCAATGAGGAGGATTGCTTCTCCTCCTCATTGGAGTTTTGGTTGGGTGGAGAGTGTTTCCTCTCCCCCATTTGTTTTTTTGATCAAGTGGAGAAAAGATGGAGCCATTTTTGGACAGTTGGAAGCTTGGAGCAACTATAAAAGATTAAGAAAATTTTCATTATAGATACTTTCTTGTAAAAATTCCCACTTCAAGTGGAAACATTATTGAATTTTTATTTTGAAACAAAAGTTGCATTGAGTATTTTTATTAAGATTTTAATGCATGTGGGAAAGAAAGACAATTTTACTAAAACAAGTTTGATAAAATAGATATGTAGTTGGAAAAAGGAAACAATTTGTTCACATTTTAGTTGATTTATTGCTTCACATAGGTGTGTTGCTATTCCTTTAAAATTATTGGAAAATCTTGTTGAAAGTCTCTTGCGGGAATGTTTGAAACTTAGATGTTGTAAAGAAAAAGAAATATTGATTTCTATCGTACTAGTTGAAGAACATATAATAACAAAAGTAGCTATTTTTGTTCATTCCCTTATAGTGGTTGAAAGAAATTATAAACTTCATATGAGTAGATGGAAATATCATAAAATTTAATTGTCATTTACTTTCCCAATAACAAAGAATAATTCCTAAATCTAGTTGCGTAAAGGAATTACATAGTTGTAAAGTAGACCATAGATCTATTGATTTTATAAATGTATTATTAAGTTAAATTAAATTTTAAATCAAATATCAAGAAAAATGGTAATGATTAATGAAACAAAGTTCTAAACCAAAACTTGGTAATATTCTAGCAATTTGTAAAAGAAATTTTAAGTACAATATTAAGTTTGGTAAATAATATACATATTTTTACTTCTTGGTCATAGTAGTGATATTAAAATATATTATTATATTGATAATAATAATAATGGAAATATAATATATATATATATATATATATATATATATAGTTATATTTTATACTTATAAAAAATAATAATAAAAAAAAAACGTATTGAATTTTGGTTGGACAATGTATATAGGCCACAACCTATTTTGTTTTTAAGGAAAAGGGGTTGGGGGAGGTTTTCTAACTCCACTCCCACCCCATTAACTAATAGGATGGGGGTTAGGTCAGTGACCCTCCCCCCAACACAAACACTTCCCACCGGGTAATAAACCCCCTCCGTGGCAATACTTTGAACAATCGGATCCTTAGTTTCAAGAACTGTAAAATCTCTAATCCATGGCCGAACTCTTTTTAATTCATTATAAATATATGTATGCATGCATGTATGTATGTATGTATGTATGTATATATGTATAATAACCATTGTATTTTTTTATTATTTCGGGTTTTTATTAAAATAAAATTTTAATGAAATATATACTTATATATATGTATATATTCTTCTACCTAAATAAATACAATCACCATTTTAGCTATTTTCCTCTAAAATGGGGGGAAAAACCCACATGTTCATTTGGGTAAGTATTAAAATAATGAGCCAAATCAAATAAATGAATACATTGAAATCCTAGGTGAGGGTGTAAATAAAACAAGAAAAGGAAGAAGTATGTGCATATCTCCAAGAGCTTGAGATGGCCTCTCATTATTTCCTCCTCCTCCACCAATCTAAAAACAAAACAAAGAAATAATTATCTAAACAAAGAGAAATAAGTTTTTCATAAGAAACTTAGGGTTAGATGGATTTCCAAATCCAAGGTCCCTAAAATAATCCATCCATGGATGAGATTCATCCCTACAAAAGTAGGTAGGAAGTGAGTGAGATAATTTCAAATTTTAAAATGCATGGGTAGGATTTGAATGGGGCCACTTAATCAAGTGTAAAATGGTTGGGTGTTATTACGTTTCTAACCCAAATGTCTTTTAGAGACATTTTAAATTAATGACAACTTTGACACATTTGTGGGTATATTAGAACTTTTTAATTTAATTAAATAGACCACTTTACCCTTGGGATAAATTTGTGCAAGTTTGACTATAGTGAAATTTAAATTTTATCAAAATAAAATATAAGGGAACCTAAACCATGCTTTAGAATAACTAAGTTTATTAAAGGGTATTGAGAGTTTTATTATTTTATTATAATGGGGATCAAGAAGGAAATTAATATTATTGATTTAAAGTAACTTAGAAACAAGAATGCGACAACCGTTAATTCAAATCTTTTGCGAGTATGTTTAACAAAAAAAAATTTCCATAATTTTTCTAGTTTGACCTAGGTTGTTCTTGGGTTTCGTGCTTCAATAAATTTTGTGGGCGTTACACATTCTAAAATATCTTCATGTTTTTCTAAAGATGTGCAATAATTTTATTCTATATTTGGGTAAAAATCGACTAAATATATTGATATTTCTAGTGCATATTCATGATTTAATTATTTCTTGGAGTTGTGATTTTGTGTATTAGTACATGGCTTTATTTTGTAGGATGGAAAGGACCTTGTATTTAGAGACTCTTGAGAATGAATTCACACATATATTATACACTTCCAATGCAAAAGTTGTTTATGTAGTTAAATATATAAATATTGTGACTAGAATTAATCTTTCTTGTTATGCCATTATATCTATAAAAAACAAATATTGGTAAATAAAAATTAAAAACCAGATAAAATTTCATATCACATGAATTATTTTGCACAACTCAATGTTAATTTAACAATAAATTTTATAGAGGAAAATAGAAGATGCTACATCATACACACGGTGCATCTCTTAGAAGTAGTACAATTATTTATTTTAACAATTGTTAAAATATATTTTTAATTCTAATCTTGGAAATATTTTCCTCTCATTAGAGATGAAACAAAATAACATAATATGAAAATACGAGATATGTGGAAAGAATGGAATGTTCTTTTACCTATTTGTCTTTCTTTTTCAATATAATATATTGATGCTTTCTTAAACTTGAGTAGATATTCGGTTTGTGGAGACAATATTAACATGTCATTTTTCTTAATTTATAATTTGGTGACTTTTTCTCTACTAGATATTTCTTAAAAGTTTTTATTTTTCTTTTTAATGAATATCATTATCGATTTATTTCTACAATATCCACTTTGATCTTTAAATTAATTTTTCCTTTAGTTTTCTATTAATTAAAAACATTTTTCACATTTTTATAATCTAGTTTAGATCATTTTTTTCTTTCCTCTTTTCAAAGAAACATTATATACTATGATTTTATAGGAAAAGGAAAAATTTCACCAAATATATGGAAAGATCCTATTAATATCAATGTTCACATATTAATAAGTGAAATAATAGTTTTTAATATTTACAATTTTTATTGTTTTAGTAAGATTTTTATACAACTTTTATTGACATGCATTATTCATTAGTTAATAAGGTTTGGTTTTAGGAAATTTAATAATGGATATATAGAATATGTTAAAGTTTGGTTTCACTTGTAGATAAAACATTACATGTGGAGTATGAAGACTTTTTCTTTCTTTCTGTTATATTAATGAACGATCTCACCAACTTTAAGAAAATGTAATGTGTTATACATTGAAAAAATTTAAGAAATGTAATTGTTATATTCCACAAGATTTTCCAACATTTTTACAACTTTTCTAAAAATAGTCTAAAAGATCTATAATAGTGGAAATGCATCCATGAAACATGATTGAAATTGGATTTTTGTTAAAGTTTATTGCTATATGGAAGCATTCACATCGTGTAAAATGAGTTCTCATATGGAAAATGCCCAACACGGTTTTTGTAATGTTTTGATTGTAGCATAAACACAAGAGTATATTAATGAAAAATATGTCAATATTTTCAATGAAATGTTTTCTCATACAATGTAATGATTTATGCATAAAATGGGCTAGTAAAAATTCCATGAATGTTAACTGTAAATTTCAATTGAAATGTGTAAATTCAATCACTTGCATGATTACTAATATGGATCTAAAATTTGGTAGATTAGGAACTCTAGAAAACCATAATTGGAAGATGTCTTCCCAAATATTATACATAAAAACTCCACAATATACGTATTTACAAAATGTTGAAGTATATAGAAGAAACATGTGATATTTAAAAAAGTTACTACACTTTAATGGATCATAAAATAAATGTGTACTCTCATTAATAATTGAAAAGGAGATAGGGGAATTCGAAAGGGGAGGAGATGGTGGAGATAAGGGATACCAGGGAAGGAAGCTAGTGTTAGGATAATTAATTATTTAATTAATGTAATTAATGTTATTAATTAAATAATATTGTTATTTGGTTTTACTAACCATATTTGTTTTATTTAAACATTATGGATGTTGTTATATTGTTTTAACAATATTATTGTTGTGCTTCCCCGGATGTAATATTGGAAGCTTATGTAATCTAGAATATGGTTGCACCTGTGTAACTTAGTTTCTTGTTTGTATTCAGCTATACAATACCTATAAGTATTGCAGCTCACTCTTGTGTAAATGGTTGATTGAGTTTAATACAATTATCAGGCTTCTGCCCCTGTTGCTCAATCTACATTTGGTGTCAAAGCAGGTTGAAGGATATTGGAGGATTACAGTAGAGTTTGAGGAGCATTGGAGAAGCTTGTGCAAGAAAAGGAGAGCCAGAGTTGCCTCTGCAACTTCCTAGCCCCATCCCATGCAATACCATCATCAAATTCCTCAAAACCTCCATTAAATTCATCAAAACCACCTTTATTCATTGCAATTAAGGTTGAGGAGGATTGAATACACCAAGGAAGAGATTACAAGCTCAAAGGAAGGAAGAAAATTGATCTAAGGCGCCATACACACTCAAAACCGCCTTCATTCTCACCAAAACTACCTGTCATTTTTTCTCTTTGCTGGAATTTTTGCTCAAAATCACCTTTCCCAAACCGTGGTTTTTTAAAGAGGTATGATTTTATAGTTTGGAAGTGTTTAATTACAATTTGCTCTTTATACATATTTATTTAGCTTAGCCGCCCAAGTGGCTAGCATAACTTTTGTAAGACACATCCCATCAAGAGAGGTCAAGGGGTCAAATCCCCCTCTCAACCACCACCAAATGTGGTGGAAATTTAGTGGAACAGCTAAATTTAGTGGTAAATTCAAATTTAGCTATAACTAACTAAATTTAGTGAGAAAAACCCTATTTTAGGGAAAAACATTTTTTCCTTCACTCCGCATATTTTTGCATTTTGAGCACATTTTACCAAAGGAGGGCTACCTAAAAATTCATTTTGAAATATTTGTTTACTATTTTTTGCTCGTGAAGCCGTAGATTGGGCTACACAGGCCACAAGTGCCTGTAAAACAAAAACATTTTCTTGCCATTCAATTTTTCTAAATTTTTTGAATGTAATTGCATGCTTGAGTATATTGTACTAATTTTCAGGTTGCCATAGTCAATTGTAAACTTTGTAATGCTTTTAGAAACTGGTAGAAAGTTGTAATAAAAAATAGTAAAAAATTGGTTCTGTAACACTCACAAGATCCTAGATCTCATTCGCAGTGTTCGTTATATACATTGACTGCAGGAAGCACCTACGGGTAAATCCATCATGACTAATACTGCACTTAACACCTAATATAGCTGCCAACTTTGTCATATGGGCATCAACCTTTAAATCAACAATGAGTAATAAGGTCATAATGCACACACTATGAGCCATCCCATCCGTCTGTGAATGATTGCACGACATAAATCCAGAATGAGAAATTATCTGAGTATATAGAAAAGTTACGCGCGTGTATGAGGATACTTCTTTGAGATGGTTTCAATAATCACACAGACCCCTTTCACTACTATCTTGGTACCACGTATTGAATTCTTTCACATATGTTAATGCCTCTTTCACATACCACCAAGTATATAGAAAGGGTGAGCTTCTTCCACGTACTTTGGTATATCGAAATGGCACATATATATAAATGTTTGGTATATTAGACTAATAGTATATAGATTGGGAGACCTAATACTTGGAGTGATAAGAGCCAAATCCTGTCAGTGTTTTCTGTAAAATGGGCACCAATGCCCCCAAATTATTTCTTTCAGATTCACAACTACTCATAGAAAACCACTATGCTACATGGAAGACAAAAATCAAGACACAACTTGAGTTTGAAGAGATCTAGCCTCTGTGAATGGTACTTTGACCGGATCAACTATTGATACAACACAACAACGACAGTTTGATAAAGCGATCGTAGAAGGCCAAACTCATCATCTTGTTTGGAGTGTTTGACAATGTGCAACCCCATATTCGAGATGTAAAAACAACCAAAGAAGTGTGGGATATATTGAGCATAGTATACGAGGCCAATAATAAGAATTTTATACTAAATTTTCGAGTCGATTAGACACACTTAATTTTAAGCAAAATGAGAAAATCAAATCTTCTTAAGAAGAGTTACAGAGTTGAGGGCTTCACTTCTATCCTTAGAAGAAGTGGTCTCGAGATGATGCTCTTATTCCCATTGTTCTCGAGAGAACTCCCCTCTTCTTACCATATTTTTGTTACAACACTAAACGTGTCGAGATACATTGTTAGTTTAGAGAAATTGGTAAACTTACTACAACAAGAGGAAACCATACATAATAAGGATGATGAAGAGGAGAAGGAACTTTCTTCACATTAAAAATGGAAAGGAAAAGGTAAAGGAAAACCTAATTCCTATCAAAATTCCCAAAATCAAAATTACTAACAAGCGGACAAACAATAGAAAAAGTAATGTCCAATCTCCAAAAGAGGACATGATTTGAAAGATTGTTGGTATAATATTTACAAGAAAGTTTCGTCAAGCAACTCTGGACCTCAACAACAAAATCTTACAAGTGACATTCTAAAAAAATCACGGGCAAAAAAGTGGAACTGGAAAAGAAGACCCATCGGCAAGGAAATATTCTTTGAGCAACAAGAACAATCAGAGACAATGAAGACTACTTGTTCATGTCTTGATCAAGTGAGCCATCCAACATCTAGTGATGTTTGGTATGTTGATTCGGGGTCACTTGACACATGATCAACCATAGAGATTGGTTTATTTCAATGAGGGACACGACATCAAAAATCATGTTTCGTTGGGAGATGATTCTTCATATACGATTCGGGATTGGGAACATTTCTCTACCCTTTGGTTCACGTAACTACAGACTATTTGATGTCTTATATGTCCCCTGGGTTGACAAAGAATTTTCTTTCGCTTAGTCAAATCCTTGATCACAACCTAGAAATTGAATTTGAGAGTCATTACGGAAAGAAAACTTGTTTGATTTGAGACAAATCAAGAGGCTTGAAAATAGTTGCAAAAGCCTCCAATGTGGGACTCATGTTCCAACTTGATTTTATTCACATAGATGATCAAGCACTTGTGGCTAAGAACTCCACCTCAAAGCACATTTTTAGCATCGGAGACTTGGTTATGTAAGTTTCAAGTATCTCAAGATACTTCACCAACGTAATATGGTACATGGGATACCATCTCTGCAAAAGGATATAGACAAGTGTCCTCACTACCTAGCGGGAAAATAATTAGGAGCTTCATTTTGAGAAGAGTACATTTTGAGCTCATGGAAAACTTGACCTGGTTCATACTAATATTTGTGGTCCAATGCAACCAATTCATTCTTGGTTCCAATACTTCATGCTTTGTGTTGATGACTATTCAAGAAAAATGTGGATTTTTTGTCTTTGTAAGAAAATTGAAGCTTTTAATTTTTTTCAAAAAGTTCAAAGTAGCGATCGAGAACGAAACTGGTAGTCACAAGTAGAACTCTCCACTCAAATTGAGGTGGGGAATTCACCAGTAATGAGTTCAAATACTACCTACAAACTCATGGGATTCATCGACAAATTCCTCCTCCACACACACTGCAATAGAATGGTGTTGTTGAGAGAATAAATTGTACTATCATGGAAATGGTGTGATGCATGATCGATGACTCGGACTTGCGAGGACATTCAGGGAAGCAACAAAGAAAAAAGTGTATTTTTTGAACGAGTGCCCATAGTTTCTCTTGAAGGAGTAATACCATAAGAAACATAGTCAAAGGGGAAACCATCTATTGTACACCTTAGAGTATTTGGGTGCAAAGCAAGTATGCACATACCCAAGTAGAATAGAAAGAAATTAGACATGAAGTCACATAAAATCATCTTCATTAGGTACAATGAAGAGAATCTTGGGTACAGATTGATGGATCTAAAGACTAGAAAATTCTACACCAGTAGAGATGTTGAGTTTTTTGAGAAGAAGGAAGTAGAGTCTCCTCCTCCAAACTCACCGATGATGTAGTTTTTCTACAGATTGTAAAAATTTAAGCTGATGTTACCTCGGATGATGAAAATGATGATGGGGATGATGGTCTTGATAAGATAGAACCACGACCCATGGGAACAGTTCAGCGTATGCCCAAGTGGTGTACTAGCACATTACGAGATGCAAGAATGGATGCTCCACTGGATACATCCACCCTTGTACTATAGACTTGCAAATAAAGAAAGAGAAGAAGTTCAATTTTTTTTTGATGAGTAGAGTAATTGAATCTAATTATCCCTCTATAGTTCAGGAAGCCCTATAGTCAAATATTGGAAAGATGCCATGGATTCTGAATATCAATCAGTGATGAAAAATAACACTTGGTAGCTTGTCGATCTTCCACCAGGGAAGAAACCCATTGGATGCGGATGGATATTTAAAACAAAGTACAAAGTAGATGGGACAATGGAAAAGTATAAAGAGAGACTAGTAGCAAAGGGTATGCACAAAAATAAGGCATATACTATGAGAAGACATTTTCTCCCACAACTAAGATCAAAACAATCAGAATGATCTTTGCTCTAGCTACACAGTTTGGCTGGAAAGTCCACCAAATGGATGTAAAAAGTTCCTTCCTAAACAAATATTTATAAGAAGAAGTATACATGACTCAATCTAAGGAATATGTAGTACACAGTCAAGAAGAAAAAGTATGTAGACTCAGAAATCTTTGTATGGCCTTAAATAGGCACCCCAGGCATGGTACATCAAGATTGATGAGCATCTCATACAACATGGATTTGTTAGAAATCCATATGATCCCAATCTTTACCTCAAAAAGTAAGGGGAGATTTTGATTTTTGTTGTCTATGTCAACAATCTAGTCATCATTGGTAGTTTAGTGAGGATGATCGATGCAACAAAGAAATATCTTAATCGATCATTTGACATGACCGATCTCGGGCTAATGTATTATTGTCTTAGATTGGAAGTATGGTAGAAAGAGAATCACATTTTTGTTTCTCAGATGAAATATACCAAGAAAATGCTCAAGAAATTTAAGATGATGGATTACACACCAATTGCTACACCTATGGAGAACAGATTACAGTTATCTTGTTTAGATCCATCTCCTGAGGTAAATGCCACTCTCTATTGGTAATTGATTGGGAGTCTCATTTACCTAACCTACACTAGACCAGATATCAGCTTTGTAGTAAGCTATCTATTCAGGTTCATGTAGTAACTCAAAGTTTCTCATTGGA
Organism: Taxus wallichiana var. yunnanensis; assembly: GCA_018340775.1. Classification (NCBI taxonomy): domain Eukaryota; kingdom Viridiplantae; phylum Streptophyta; class Pinopsida; order Cupressales; family Taxaceae; genus Taxus; species Taxus wallichiana. The sequence goes on from CM031241.1 coordinate 474,583,892, forward strand.
AAGAAACAAGGTGCATCTTGAGGTATCTCAAAGGATCAATGGATCTTGGTTTAGAATACAAGAAGAACGAAAACTTATTCTTGTTAGGATATTCAAATTCATATCATGCGGTAACAACATCAATGATAGAAAATCCACTTCAAGATTTGTGTTCTTTATGGGATCTAGACAAATATCACGGGAAGCAAGAAAAACTTTTGTTTATCATTCTTCCATAGAACACGGATATCATTCTACGGGAAAAGCTATCTGCGAAGTGATTTGGCTACGTTGCATACTAGAAGGACTTGGAATACCACAGAAAAACCAACCACCATGTATGTTGACAATGAAGGTGTTCTCAAACTTGTTTGCAATCTAGTGTTTCATGAAAGAATAAAACATATTGAAGTACATGTTCATTTCATATGTGAACATGTGTTGAAGCACAATATACAACTTCAATTTTGTCCAATAGCTGAACAAAAAGTAGATATTTTCACGAAGTCACTTGCATGTGACAAGTTTGAGTTGTTTAGAGAGTTCCTCTCCTCATCCCTTGAGGCAATGTAAAATTAAGGGGGGGGAAATCTTAGGTTTAATTAATTATGCATTATATAATTAATTATTTAATTAATGTTATTAATTAAATAATGTTGTTATTTGGTTTTATTAACCATATTTGTTTTATTTAAACATTATGGATGTTGTTATATTGTTTTAACAATATTATTGTTGTGCTTCCTTAGATGTAATATTGGAAGCTTATGTAAACTAGAATATGGTTGCACCTTTGTAACTTAGTTTCTTGTTTGTATTCAACTATGCAATACCTATAAGTTTTACATCTCACTCATGTGTAAATGGTTGATTGAGTTTAATAAAATTATCGGGGTTTTGCCCTTGTTGCTCAATCTACAACTAGTGCTCTTGAGTGAAAACCAACATTTATTAGAAAATAATTTGTTGTTGTTTTTTAGATAATATCAAAGGATATTAAAGGGTGAAGAAGAGCCTCAAACAATCTTATTATACCCCTGTTCTCAAGCTTGAAGAGGACCGTCATCATTATGTTGTGTGTCATGAGGAGGAATATGGAAAACTTGGCATCATTTTCCATTTCAACAATCTATGGAAAAATCTCTCTCAACTAGATGAATGGATAAAAAAATGGATCTTTTAAATTGAGGTTAAGGTTGAACTATACCCCTGTTATAAATCATATTTTATTCCTTTTTAATATTGTGTAGAGTGTGATGTAATCCATAATGTATATTGGGTTTTATGAGATCATGGTCTCACGACAAAAACTTGGTATCATTCATTTGAACCATGAAAATATTATCTCAATTAGTTTCCTAATCAGGTTAGGGTTTTGAGTCTACCCTTGTAGTTACTATGAACTGAATCTTTATGTGATTTCAATGGTAAAACATTAGGAGTTTATGAGAAATAATATGATGGTACTTCTTATTTGTTGCATCCCTATTATGCTCGAACCTTTATGGATTTGGATATTACCCTTGATCTCCTTGAAAAGAATAATTTTAAAATAGGAGAAAGGGTATGGACTCAAAGATTGACAATGAAATATTTTGTTTTAATTTTCATAGATATTTTCAAACAGTTCATTTGATTGAGGATTTTGGGAAATCCAAGTCCAAAATCTTAGCTAATTAAGCATGGTGGAGGGATTATATCCCTTCTCACTTTATCATTAAATCCCCTTCAGTTTATGTTGATTATCCATCCTCACGAAAAGTGCACATCTAAGGTTTAATCTACTCTATTGGTTGATAATTCTTCTCATGTTTTTCTAAATGTTTCACATTATTTTAATAAAACCCCATAGGCCCCTAGGGGTTCATTAAGGAAATGGATTCTCCTTCTTCTCCTTCTAAGTTTTGTTATGAGATATCACTTCTATTGATGTTCTTCTTTCATGTGGCCTTGATTCTCATTGATGATTCTAATAAGAGGAATGGATGGTTGTACATAACAATAAAAAAGAACCCCTTCAAAGAAAGTCGTAGTTCCAACACATATTAATCTTAGATCCCACTCCTCTTCTTTAGCATGATCGCTTTTCCTTTGATTTTTATGTCTTATGGGTTTTCACTTTTTTGAGTGTTGCTTATGTCAATCATATTTGGAACTTTGGTGACTATTTTTCAATTCTCTATGAGCTTCATTGTAATATATTTTTGTTATTTCCCTTGCAGACTTTCCAATAATTACAAATATTTTTTTATTTTTGTAAATAAAATAAAGAAATTAGTTATTATAAATGGCCTTTAAACCATTTCTTGAATTTGTAATTAAAAATAGGTAAGATTCTGTAATTTCATTTATAATTTATATCAATTAATTTATTTATGTTTTGGTTAACCAATCATTTAACACTAGTAACATTTTCAATATCAATCTTCCAAAAGTATCTATGGATGATGTTGCTAGTTTTTAATAGACAAATTTCTATATTAGATGATGTCGAGTCAAACATGGTCGCTGATATATGGAATTGTAAAATATCATTTATGAGTAAAATATTACTCCAAAATTATAACCATTTTTCTAAAAATTGGTACACCAAATTGAGCGCAATTGAAAGGTAAATAAAATATCTTGACATTCATGTTAAAGATACCTAGTTCATATCATGTTATTTACAAAGTTCTAGTTTAAAATTAAATTTTTCATATTATTTTGTGTGTGTTTGTGTAAAGATATAGATAAAATATATGCATGTATATATACACATACATACATATATATCTATATGTATTTATATGTATATTCATGTATGTATGTATGTATATGTATGTGTGTGTGTATGTATGTATATGTACATACACACATAGACACATAAATGTACCCCTCTCTCTCTATACGTGTGTATGTGTGTTGTGTGTGTTTGTTTGTGTATATGTACATCTCTACATATATATAAAATTATATTATATATGCATGTATATATGTGTGTTTATATTAAACCATCCCTTCTTTTTCTTTTGGAATCGAGTTAATAATCCAAATTATTAACAAATAAAATGTGTTCAAGTGAGATGAGTTGAGGATATAAATAATATAATTTTTAACACCAAAGTTAAAGGATATAACATACACTTGTAATTATTAAATGATAAAAATAAAATGATTAGTTATAGATTTGAAGGATGGATGATATTTTGTATCAACCATAAAGTTAATTAAGTATCATTATCCAATTAATTTGTTTATATTTGAATAAATTATATAGGAAATTGTTTCATTTAGGTCACATTTAACTACAACTATATAATGGAAACTATGATATTGCAAGTATGGTAAATTTCTAAAATAATTAGTATGATCGTTAGGGTTTCGAGAGGTGAATTAGCTCATTCATGTTGACTATTGATGGTTTTGTTGATAAATATGAATGGATAAATAACATGGAATATGCATGATCAACTATTTTCCATCTAAATGTGTAGGAAAAGACCACATTGATTAGGGTAGGACTGCACTTTGCACTATAAAGTGAACTCTATAGTTTTGAAAATAGAGGTTGTTTGATTTTGGTTTATCCTATTTCACTTCATTGAATATTATTCCACACTATGATATTTTTGATGTCATGTGTATTCTTAGGTATTGTACCTATACTTTCGCATAATCATAACTTCTCAAAACATTCTCACGAACACATTAGTGTAAAAATAAAACATGTGTATGTGTGTGTAGTGCCCACTCCTCTTGGACACTTATTTTACTAGCGTCTGAGTATTGTTGATTAGAGCCATGAACATTATTATTATTATATTTTTGTTAGCATGATGATAGATAGTAAAGAAATTTTGATTACCGATATGTTATGACTTATATTGTGGATTGTATGGACTCATAGGAAACTTGGATAGATATTTCAATACTTGATGATGATCTAGTATTATTTTTATATATGCTAACATTTTGGACTCTTGATAGTTATGATTATATTAAGATATTTGGATTAACGATGTGATCTATTTAATATTGTAAATTGCTAATATGTGATGATATTAGGGATCACTGATATGTTATTGAGTGTATCTAGTAGGAATGAGTTACATTAAATGTAGGTAATTACATGGTTGTCATAGAATGTGAATTGGATTATTGATAATTGTAAATTATTGATTAGAGTAGAATTGAAATGTTAAGAAATTGTAAACAATTGATAGAATTTCCTAACTTTGGTGATGATTTAGCTATGTTATATGATGATGTTAATTGATATATATGTATATTTTTATTTCTTGATGTAATTGATATGGCTTTGAGGATGAATGGGTATTGTTTGGTTGTTTTCGGAAATTATATCATAATAAATAAGAAGGGGCTAGAGACTAACCATGGAGGAATATTATATGTATGAATCAAGGCCACCTTGGCAACGCGTTGTGTTCGTGCATATTTTTGCTTCATTGTTAAGTTGATAGGAGGTTCCATGGCGGATGACCTCATATGTGGCCAAGGGTTTGTGTGTGTTGCTTTTTCACTCTTCTATTTATTTATGTGGTTGTGTATGTATGTTATTTAATTAAAAAGTATTCTCACTTTGTTATTAGCATAGTTAATGTACTCTTATTTAGTAATCAAGGTTTTGATAATGCTAAGTTGGGATGTGACTTTGTAGGCATTAAATTGGTTAGAGTCCTTGATATCTTATTTATTTTTGATGGATTTCTTTTATCGATTTTGAGTTGTGTACTCGCCAACCGTTTGGGAACCACTTTTGAAGTTTGTGGGACAAGTTAAACTTGTCCCATACCTTTTAAAATTTCCTACCAACCATACATCTGAAGTAATGGGAAATATTTATCGTCATGATGTATTTTTGAATAAAAAGTGGAAATTAATGTATATTTTTACATTCTTAATTGTGTCCTTGGAAGCATAGAGTGGAGGTTTGAGTGCAAGTTGACTATGTCATAACCTCACCCTATCCATTTTTGAGTCTTGGTATTTTTCTTTGACTTACTAGAGGTAGATTGGATGAGTTGATGTGGCATCCTAAATGGATAGTATCTCACCATCCTCTCCATGTTTTCTATTTATTTGTGTTATTCGGTATTTTGGGGTTTACTTGTTTTTGGTACACAGTTGCATATTTTCCTGATTTAGCTTGGGACTTTTTTTGGAATATGGGATCTTATTTTTGGATTGTCTTAGACTTGAAGAATATTGATGTTTCTTTCTTAAGGATTGAAGGTCATTGCAATGGCTTAA